>PVHP010004106.1:0-73241 GCA_004024765.1 Zapus hudsonius | reverse complement strand
GTTTAGAGTTACCATGGAAACAAATCTCTGTGCATACCTGTGAGGGATTTTCTAGACTAGGTTTAAGTGGGAATACTAACATAAATGTCCTGTACTGGTGAAAAAGGAGAGAGCTGGCTGTCATCCATCTCTACTTTCTCGATGTGGATACTATGTGACCAACCAACCTTGCTCTCCCGCCATTATATCCTCTCTTTCATGACAGATTGGAACAACAAGAATTCTAAGATAATGTCAAAACTTCTTTTCTTTGGCAGCTCTTTATCAGGTATTTGGTGGCAATAATGAATAAAGTAGCCAAACTAAAGCACTAATTCCCCAAACTTTAGATTTAGAGATGGGACACTGAAACAGGGGACTAACTAAATTGGGTTCTGCAGCTTACATTTAAAAAGATTCTGCCTACTGTCCTTATAAACATAGTTAAAATGGCAGGTGTAATCTAGTCACAGAGTACTTCAGTAAAACTTGCCTGGCTAATGAGATAATATGCAGAAATATCTCCAAAAAGTGAGACTAAACACACAGACATAAATATGCCCAGAAAATTCACTATGTAAAAAAGCAGTCAGATGATAACCAGAGAGACCTTAGAGGAAATAAACCTATTTGCACCTGAGCCTCGTTAGCATGGACAAATAATTTTATTTTGTTTAAGCCATATATTTTTTTCTATTTTTAACATCTTTATTGGCAATAATTAGATAAATTGTATGAGCAAACCTTTGTTGGAACCCCCATTTCCTTCCTCCCTGTCTCCAACCCACTGAACACCTTCCTCAGTGGGCACACTGGATCTGTCCGAGAACTGTGGACAACCCAATTCCACCAACATGACATGGGATGATGGCTGACATCCTGGCAGGAGATGAACCACCCCTAACCTATCATATAGGACCCAAACAAAACCTATAAGAAAGTGGTAAGATAAACAAGAGACCTACCACCACAGCAAGTCATATAACCCGGGAAAGGACAATGGAGACAGACACCAATGATACCCAACACCATTCTAAACATCTAATTTCGCTATTAAATACTTCAAAGCGAAGACATATACAGGAATATTTTATTAGATAGATGATTGATAAATATATGATAGATAGAAGCATGCTAGAAAACAGAGGACAAAGAGTCAAGCGATTATGAGGGAAGGAGGAAGGAGGTAAGAGGAAGAAAAGGAGAGGAGAGAAAGCTAAAGAAATATAGCTCTGAGATAAATAACTCAGGCTTGGTGACAAACACCTTTAATCCCAGCCCTCTGGAGGCAAAGGTAGGAGGGTCTTTGTGAGTTCAAGGCCTTACTGAGACTACTTAGCTAATTCCAGGTCAGGCTGGGCTAGAGTGAGAACCTACCCCCCCAAAAATAGATGATAGATAAATAATAGATAGATGTAATTCCTTCATGGGTGAGGCTAAATTTTCCCCATTAAGAGGGCACGAATGGACCCAGTACCAAATGGGAAGGAAAAAAAGTACATTTATTAATTGAGCAAACGTGACAGACTTCTATAATACATTTCTATCCCAACTTTATTTTGGAATGAGAAAAATATGTGAAAAAATACATATTATATAGTTCTATTCACTGAAATGTTCTAGTTCACTGAATTTTGTGTTTGGGAACAATTTGATATAACAGGATATGTTGCTTCAAAGCTTCCCAGACTTCACATTATTATTTTTTTCACTTTAGAAAAATGGAAAGTCTAATATCCTTTTGTCTTCCCCTCAATACTCTTTCTAAATTTCTGCCTGCAAGCCACAACATTGGACTAAAATATCATCATTTTCTATTTCACACCTATAATTAAGAGGATATGGGTTTTTATTTTTTGCCAACTTTCTTGTTAGAAAGTATTCCTTTCCCATCAAGCTTATAGAGTTTTTTTTACATTTACATTTACATATACATTATATGAATATGACAAATCTAAATTGGGGTAGGTTATATTGTTTAACATTTTTACTGTTCTAGTTTTTAATTCATACTACTAATGCTTACTACAACTTTTAAACAAATCTAAATGCTCCATGTTAGGAACTGCATACATGGAAGAACATGAGGCATTTTCCTTTCTAATCCCTTGTAGTAACACAGATGTAATCCAGTCACAGAGTGCTTGCCTGGCCCATGAGTTAATGTGCAGAAATACCTTCAAAAAGTGTGACTACGACACACAGACAAAAAGATGCCCAAAAAGTTAACTATGTAAAGTAGTAATCAGATGATGACCAGAGATATCTTAGGGGAAATAAATCTATTTGCACCTCAGCCTCATGAACTTGGACTCTTTTTCCAAGTGCATCTAATTTCCTATAAATTCCATTATTGCTTGCTTCCTTACTGCTAAGTAGAAGTCTATTGTGTATATGAGGCTTAATCAGTGGGAGGAACTTCATACCTGAAGCATATGGGTTGGAAGGTCCTAGTCCCACTCTTCTTTGGATAAAAATAGAGGATATGCCGATAATATGTCTCCTAAATGTCTATCCTTATGTCCTTTGATCTATATTGCTCACTCTTGCTTTTAGAATCTACTTTTGACAAATGTCAATGAAAACCAGGGAGACCCAAGCACATAAATGTAGCATGAAAACAAAGCCAACTGCCTCACATTGGTCAGTCTTCTCTGTCCCTTCTGCCAGAGCCCATGAAATATTACAGATGAAGTGAAGTATTAAACATGTGTTTCTTGCACTGCTAGCTAGGGGAGCTCCCCCACCTAAGCCAGGGAAATAGTGGTAATCACAAGGAGATGCAAAGCAGAAAGTTAGAGGCTGCTGGGCTCAGGGAACATTGTGGAAACGAATGTAAGAGTCACATGGAAGGAAAGAGTGTTCTGAGATTTTTCTCACACAAAGACTGGAGCTTACATGATCCTACAGTGATGACTGAAAATTGGAAGTGTGAGAAAGAAAACATAAGAGTGGGGATTTTACCAATATGCAATATGTTCATAAAGTTCACAATTAATAAAAAATAAAATATTGTTATTGTTTAAAATCTCACATGAGTATAGTCCTTATTTAATTTGAGGCACCATATTCAGACAGGAGTATCTTTAGAAACTAAAAGCTCAGGAAAATTGATCACAAATATCCATAGAGAAATGTCAAGCAGCACAGCCAAGTTTCAGCTGTTTCAGATAAAAGATCTAAATCATAAGATCAACAGCTGGGACTAATTTAGTGTAAGGTAATATTAAACATTCAAGATCTACTTTCTGGGATATTGGTGCTGTAAGTCATGTTTCTTAGTGTCTCAAACAATTTGTAGTCACATTACTCATAAATTTCAGCAAAGAAACCTGACAAATAATTCAAATTATTTTTTTTTGAAAATTGTATGATAAAAATAACAAATTTAGTCACATAAAGAGAAATTAAAGTTGACATGAAATATTTCCTCCACAGGTACTTTTCCTCGTTAATTCACTGAATTTTATGAAATTCATCGACATATGTACATATGCATATTTATACATACACACCCACCCTTAGCTTCACTGTCTCTCAGTAATTTTCTATAGTTCCCATTTACAGATGAGTTAATCTAATTTCAGAGATTTCAAGTAACTTGAACAGGAACTTAATTCAGTTAGTGATAATATGTGAAAATGTTAATAGTGGCAGAATTCATGTTCTAAAAGTCCTGCTGTTTTACTGATCAAAATTTTTACACCAAATATGTTCTTAAACTTATTATCAATAATCAGTCACACGGTATGAACAAGTCCTGTGTTGCTACCCCCATTTACCTTCTCCCTGGTCTCAATCCATTGAGGGCCCTCCTCAGTGGGATTTCTCGAATCGTCCATGGGATGGGGTGTTATGAATTGCATGAGCTGTATCCCCCCCTTTTTTGTCTCTGTGTGTCTGTGTATCTGTGTTTGATGCTTTTTTTGGGGGGGTGAGAGACAATGTCTCTATATATTCACTCCAACCATGGCTTTTTCAATCTTTCCATTACCTCTTCTATTAATTTCTGTAATAGCATTTTTTAAGAAAATCATACTCAGTGTGCTAACATAAAGTATATTATAGAACCCAATATTTCAATATACAAAACAAATAGGCTAGCAAAGGGAACATGGGTAAAAAGAAATTGAGTCCATTTGGGGAAAAGAAAGACAGCCAATACATTCGGGGCCACTTCCATACTAATCATGGAATGCTTGGGGATGCTGATTCAGCATTTCTACAGTGCAATCACTTGAATTCACTCCCTCTGAGTCTGTGTGTGGAACAAAGGTGCAGCAACTTATTACAAACATGCACAGTAGAAACGTGTAATTTATCATAACAAAGAGAATGAAATGCTTTGAGATTTCAATAGAGAATTCAAGTTGCTTTGAAAAATTATAATACATTGAATGTTTTGAAATTTTCTATGTACCATATATTTAATCATTACTGTGCTTATTGAATTTTCCTGCAACATTTTAGAAATATTTCCAAACTGAAGAAGATAAATTGTGTTTTCACATTAATTTCATATTTGCTAAATACATTTTCGTTTCTTTTTAAGAAATTTAAAAAAATGAAAATAAAAGAGATATAACTTGGAGAAGAAATGCTCGGTTGTCAAGGCATTGATGATAATAATATAGTGACAGGCTGACTGGCAGCAAGGGTTTTGCTGGCAGGTGCACTGACCCCAAGTCATCAGGCTAACAAACCAAATCACTCTCTAGGCTGCCCACATATGACTCAACATTCTTGACGTCATTGAGTTTAGAAGAGGAGATCTATGTTTTGATAACAAATGGACATCTATCACGTGTGTGTATATATACAGAAATCTCTGTGCATATAATTGTGTGTATGTGTCTAAATATGTGATGGTGAATTTTGTTGGAAAAGCAGGAAAGAAACTCAACTAAGGAAACAAGAGAGTTTTCTGAGTCATAGTACACCGTGCACTCAGATTCTACACACACTATCATTTACACATTTTCTACTTTGAACCTAACATTAGTGGCTCTCTCCAGTGAAAGATTTCCTCAAGGAAATGACGTGTAGGAACAAGCATTCTCAAACAAATATTCAGGATACATTTATTTATCCTGAATATTATAAATATTATATATTTATAAATAAATAAATATATTTATTTATTTATTTATATAGTTTATGCATCTATTGTAACTCATTTTATAGAATCCCGGACCAGAATTCTTAGACTGTTAAGATAAATCAAGTAAAGCTTGCTGAAAATTGCCCTTAACAACAGAATGGCCTAATCCTTCCAAATGGTTAATGTTACATTACTTGGAAAAAGTTTGCATGAGATTACAGTATTGACCTTGATATATGACCATCATACTGGGCTATCCTGTGGGCTGTGCATCTACTTTATATTTGTCTTTATAAGAGATGATGATAAGAGAATACCAAGGGCTTGAGGGCTGGACTGTTTGTCATATAAGTGAGCTCTGAATTCAGCAAGAGATGTTGTCTTAAGAAAATTCAGTGGAAAAGGATAGAAAACAACCAGTGTTGACCCCTGGCCTCCACACACATGCACACACAGGTGCACATATACTCGCACATTCATACGCATACACATACAAATATAAATAAATGAAATGAGGCACATATGATGTACCTCAGTTACAAAGCAGAAATATTGGCAGTGATAGAAAACTGAAGGAGCTCTCAGTCCCTGGATGCAGCTTAGTAGTTGTGTTTATAACTTGATTTTATTGCAGAAGTACTGATTTCCAATGTCTAAACTACTAAATTTCTAGAGAAAAAATATTGTTGCTTTTTGGCACACAGATTTTTATAATTTGTTATAGCAGCCACAGTATGCCAGTATACAAAAGAAATCCAAAAACAGTCAAAGTAACTGTGAGTTATGGGAGAATTTACTCAAAGGAGAGCAAACAGTTTCTGTACCTCAAGGGCCCCAGAGACAACTTCCATTGATGCCAGCATGGTCAGCACACATCCCTGGGAGTGTCAAACCTCCTGTGTCAGAGATGAAGCCTACTGTGTATGGTACTGATGCCTTAGAAGGCTACCATGTCCTTGGGGCAAGGAAGTCTCCAATATTATCATGTTAAAGGATGCATGAAAATTTCCTGTGACTGAAGTGTAACATGAAGTTGAGTCAATTTCTGATCTACATAGGCCTCTTCCAAAGTTATCCACATATTTTGAATGGCTCAATGCAAAATGAAAATACGTGTCCTTTGTTTTAAAAGCTGGAAAGTAGTTTTGTTCATCAGTGACTTTTCAGTCTCTACTTACCAGTTAGGATATCGAGTATTAGGGTCTCACAAAAATGTCTTTGTCATAATCCTTACCACCTGTGAATATATTGGATTACATGGCAAACGGGTAATTAAAATGGAAATTAGCTGACACTAAAACGGGACATTATCCTTGATTAAAAGGGATGGGCCCAATATAATATTAAAGGTGTGAAATGTGGGAGAGGTTGACATAAAAGTCAGTGTCACAGTGATGCAATGCCAGACATTTGGCAGATCATTACTGATGGGAAGATAGAAAGGGATCATAAAGTGAAAAATACTGGTAACATCTCGATGCAGGAAGGAAGAGGACACAGACTCCAGTCTAAAACTTTCACTAAAGAAAGCAATTCTGCTTACTACATACAAAGGATTTTAGCCCAATGCGACTAGTTGTAGACTTTTGATTTACAAATTTGCACTATTATCAATTAAAAATGTGGCCATCATAAAAAATTGGGACTATAAACATATCTCACGGTTATTTAATTTTTCTCGTTAATGGAATATGCACCTTTGCGTAAAGCAATGTACAAAGTGAATAGAAAACCTCACAGTTGCTTCAGTCCTGTCCCCAAACTCAGTATTTCCTCAAATAAACTCCCAGTTTTGACATCTTTCTGAAATTTCACCTAGTGCTCTATAAGGCCTAAAAGTTGCTTTCCTGGGTTAGGAATGTCCAGCCACAAAGTAGTCCTGGGAGGTAAATAGAATTGTCAGCACAGTCCCTTGCACTTGAGATAAGGTCCCACTTCCTGGAAGTGGTCTGTTCTAGCATTTGACTTCACTTACTAAATACAAGTTATATTCTAAGAATCCTAAAACAGCAAATGGAGTGCTGGACTCTCCAATATGGCTTCTACTGGTTAGTGGAGAGAACTGTGCTAAAGCATTAGTCACAAATCAATGACGGTCGACCTCTTTTTTTTTTTTAATTTCATTTTTCAATTGATATCTTTATAATGAGTAAGTATATTGTATGAGCAAATCTTATAAATGTGTCCCTGTTTCCCTCCTCTCTGTCCCTTACACACTGGGGTCCTTCCTTGGTGCACATACTGGATATGTCCATAGGGTAGGGGGTTATGAAGGGCACCAGAGGTAGCCAGTTTTCTTTCTTCTTTCTTTCTTTCTTTCTTTCTTTCTTTCTTTCTTTCTTTCTTTCTTTCTTTCTTTCTTTCTTTCTTTCCTTCCTTCCTTCCTTTCTCCCTCCCTCCATTCTTTCTTTCTTTTTTTTTCTTCCCCATTTGTGTGTGGTTGCTGAGGGGGCAATTTTTCTGAATATTCTCCCCACCATGTCACTTACACTCTTTCTGCCTCTTTTTTTGCTCAGTTCCCCGAGACATGGTGGGTGTGCTTTAAATCGGCTTTATTGTTGAGATCTTAAGTATCTCTGGACCTTTGCCCTGGATTGTGGTGGGTATCCTTGGTGTCTGTCTCCATTGGCCTTTCATGGGTTTTCAGACTTGCTACAGTGATTGGTCTCCTACTTGTCTCATCACTTTCTCATAGGTTTCATTTGGGCCCTGCGTGAAGGCCAGGGGTGGCTTGTCTCCTGCCAGCACGTCAGTCATCATGCTATGTCTTGTTGGTGGAATTGAGTTGCCCCCGGCTCTCTCACTACCTTCTGAAAAATGCAAACAGAGTCTCCATAGGAGAGTGAGATCAATATAGGTTAAATGAGAGAAACACTGCTATTTTGGCAAGATTCTAATTGGTGTAGCCTCTCTGTAGCTCTCTGATAGTGGGAATTTGCCCTAAGACATGAGGTTCTAGGTCCCCATAGGATTTTGCCAAGGATGCCAGTTCTAGTTAATGGTTCCTTGTTACTAAATGGATCTCTTAGCAAATCAGTAAGCCTAGGTTTAGTGCCATTGCACAGATGAGCATTTCTTCACTTGCTGATCTCTTCCTTCTCCAAATATCATTGGCCAATTTCCCCTGGCATCTCATGCAATACCTTCTAGTGCTACACATGCTACCATCTGGGAGTTGGTTACCATTCTGGATCTAGCAAGAACTGTTGGTACTGTTTGATGACACTGGGTGATTTCTTCAACAATAAGGTCTTACCTTAGGCCTGGGACAGGTATTCAAGAGCTTTTACATAAGTCTGCCACGTTTTGGTGACCTTGTGGGTCTCTTTGATCAATAGCTCAGTGTGGGAAGGAACCAATATCTGGGAGAGGGAGATGCAGGCCTGAACAATTATTCTTGAGTTTAGGCTTCTGCCCTGTCTATTCAAGGCCACTCATACCAGGTGGTGACCACAGCTTCCTCCCGAGCTTACTAAATGTAAGATAGGGTTATATGGTGTTGATTCATTATGTTTAGTTTACTGTATGAATCTCCGCACCTTCCCATTCCCCTCCAGTATTCTTCCCATCCCCTTTAAAGTCTCTCAGTTCACTGACAGATTTTCTTAATGTCCAAGCTTAACCTGGTTAGGAACCACACATGAGGAAGAATATGTGGTACTTGACTATCTGTACTTATGTGAGGTCACTAAGAATGATCTTCTCCAAGTCCATCCATGTTTCTTTAAGTTTCATTACGTCATTTTCCTTTCAGCTGCATAGAATTCGATCATGTATATGTACAAATTTGATATCCATTCATCCAGTGATGGGAATTTGGGTTGATTCCAATTTTTTGCTATTATGAGTCTAGCTGCTATAAACATTGTTGACCAAATGTCTTTGTTCTTTGGCAAGGAAATGTGGGGGTAGATGCTAGGAGAGGGACTGCTGGGTCTACTGGTAGTTTATATCCATCCTGTTCAGGAGCCTCCACACTGCTTTCCATAGTGGTTTTACAATATTACATTCCCACCAGCAGTGTATGAAGGTCCCTTTTTCCCCACATCCTTGCCAGCATCTACTGTTGGTAGATTTTTTTAATGATTGCCATTCTGACTGAAGTATGGAAGAATCTCATTTTTGTTTTGATTTGCGTTTCTCTGATGATTGTCTATGACCATTTTCTTAAATGGGAGTTGGCCATTTGTATTTCTTCCTCTCTGAGTTCCCTGTTGAATTCAGTTCCCCATTTTGTATGAGGGCTATTTGATAATTTATTTATTTATTTATTTATTTTTGTGTTCTTTGTACATTCTAGATATTAGACCTCTATCTGTGTGGTAGTTGGCAAAGATTAACTCCCAGTTAGATGGTGGTCAATTGGCTTTGAGTATGGTATTATTGTCTGTACAGAAGCTTTTTATCTTGGTGAGATCCCATTGGTTAAGTGATTGTTGCACTTCCTTGGCTATCGGAGGTTTGTTCAGGAAGTTTTTCTGTACCTGCATCTCATAGAGATTTCCTCCAATTTTTCTTCCAGGGTTTTCAAAATTTTAAGTCTTACATTGAGGTCTTAGAACCAATTTGAATGTACTTTTGTGCATGTTGAGAGGAGATGTCTTAGTTTCATTTTATTGCAAATATTTATCTAATTTGTCCAGCACCATTTGTTAAAGGTGCCAGCTTATATTTTTAATATCTTTGTTGAGTAGAAAACACACACAAGTACACAGAAAATTAGATCAAAGCTTGGGGTTCCTTTTAGCTAGGAAAGAAGGCACCATTTTTCACTGAGAAGATATAAGTATTTGCTGCAGCCATTGGGATTGAGACTGAAGTGGACTGATTTCTATGATAATTTAAGGTTTAGGCAACAGTATATCATATGAAAAGTGTATTAGGGTTTCCTACAGGAGAAAATCTATTCAATGAATATTTGTTAAAAAGAGATTTAGAAGCTCTCCTTATATAATAAGGCTAGGAGTCCAACAATCATTATCTTGTGCTCCCTCTGAGGAGGCATACAACCTGGGAGATTAAGGGGAGCCAAGCAAAAGAAACTCTTCTTCCTGAAACCTCTCATGGGTTTCCCATAGAAATAAGAAAAAAATGATTAACAAATATATTAAGGATGCATTTCTGCTGTAGTAGTTAGACATGGATTTTTGTAAGGATATTTAGGAAGTTGTGGAATAGTACCATCTCTATCCTTCATGGAGAAAACTATGGTTATCTAACTTTACAGAAATTAGAAAATATTCTCCCTTGGGACTGGATGTGTACCTCAGTTGTTAGAGTGTTTGAATAGTATAGAGTGGCCCTGGGTTTCATTCACAGACCCATGTAAAGTACGCATGGTTGTGAGAGCCTGTAATACCAGCACTTGAGAGGTAGAGTAAATAAGTTTAGAAGTTCAAATTCAAGTTTGTAGACTCATGTGGTTTGAATGGGAAATATCCTGCATAGGCTGTTGTGTGGGGCCACATGTGCAAGGGGTGAAGTTCTGACAATGTGGAGCTTGCCTGGAGGCAGTGAACCATTGTGGGTGGGTTTTGAGTTTTAAATGGATGCACTTCTCCTCTTCCACCTCCTCTTTAAGGGGATATGAACTTTTTATGTATGCAAAAATAAAGTTTTATCTCACTGGTGAAGTGTATTCCTATAATTATGTTTTTCTGGATGCTTATTTCATTGACTTAATTATGTGAATTACATACACAAAAGAAGAAAATTGTTTTATTAAAATTTTAATTTTCATTTAATTTCACTGAAACTTTATTTTGCATCCAAATGAACATAATTATTGGAAGATGCTTCATAAGTGAGATGAACTATAATGTCTAGACATGTATACTTTAAAATATTCTCACAAACATATATCAGAAATTCATTCAGTAAAATGGCTTAGTTCTAACTTTAAAAGTCACATTTCCTATAAGAAAATGGAAAAGTGTGACAATAATAATGAGTTTGGAAAGAATTGAAATAAATATTCAAATATATTAAATAAAACTTCTGGAATGTTAATATGAGGCATGAATATAATGTAAATACAGTATTTCATTATTTTTTAAAACGTGTTTCTATTTCAAAACAAGTGTAGTCATTAAAAATTGAATATAAGGAAGCCGGGCATGGTGGCAAACACCTTTAATCCCAGCAGTCAGGAGGCAGAGGTAGGAGGACAAAAAAAAAGAAAAGAAAAGAAACTGAAAATAAGGTAATGTCAGAGTAGCTAAATAAGACAAAATAGTATGTGTCATTATTTTTAGTAATTGATGAAACCATACCCAGATGAAACAAACGAAAAAGAAATAAGATACAGCCTATTTTATTGCTTAATTTTTGAGGTCTTTATAAATTCTAGATATCAGATCTCTGTCTGTGAACTGAACTCAAAGGGAATTCACAGAGGAGGAAACACAAATGGCTGATTCATATTTAAGAAAATGTTTAACATCCTTAATCATCAGGGGAATGCAAATGAAAATGACAATGAGATTCCAGTCAGAATGGCAATCATTAAAAAATCCACCAATGGATGGTTGTGAGGATACAGGTAAAAGAACCCTCATTGCTTGTGGGATTGCAAACTTGTACAAACACTGTGGAAAGCACTGTGGAAGCTCCATCTACCCTCAAGATTCCTTGCTTCAGCAGAGAAACATCTGCTCAAACATGTTCATATCAGCTCAATTCATAATATTTAAGGACTGGAATCAATTCAAATGTCCATCACTGAACAAATGAATATCAAAGTTTTGGTACATATACATTATTGAATTCTCCTTGGCAGAAAGGAAAAATGACATATAGGAATTTAAAGATAAATGGATGCACTTGGAAAAGATCATACTTAGGAAATTCACACAAAAACAGAGAGACAAATGTTGCATATTCTCCCTCATCTGTGGTTGTTAACCAGGTTAAGCTTTAATAGTAAGAAATATTGACAGGTGAATTGAGAGACTGACAAAGGGAATGGAAGGAATTGGGGGGGGAATGGGAGCATAGGGGAGGTAATGAATCCATATCATAAAATACTTTTGTACAGTAAATTTTTGAGGAATTTGGGGGCATCAGTGGGACAGCCACCACCAACTTCCAACACAACTTAAAGTAGAAGCACAGAGACTCTTAAGATCTCAACAATAAAGCTGACTTAAAGCACATCCCCCATGATTCAGGGAACTGAGCCAAAGAGGGGGGCAGAAAGAATGTAAGAGCCATGGTGGGGGAGAAGATCCAGAGACATTGTCCCCCTCAGCTATGAAACACAAAGGGGATGGGGAACCTGGCTGCCTCCTGTGCTATCCAAAACCCTTTACCTAATGGACTGATCCAGTGTGTCCACTGAGGAGGATACCCAGTGGATTGGAGACAGGGAGGAGGGAAATGGGAATACCAACACAATATTTGTTCATACAATGTATCTAATTTTGGATAATCAATATTAAGAAAGAAAGCAATAGCTAAGTACATTCTATGAAAGTGGAAATAAGAAATATATGGCCCTTTTGATAGATGCAAAAATATATTTCTGAAAAATTAATATCCATGAATGACTAGAATATTTATATTTTTACTCACATGCAATTATTTTAGCTTCTGAATCATCTGAAAATATCAACTGAAGTCAAAACACTTGATTGAATAAGACAATACTCTCCTTTCCTTATTAATATCTATTATTTTAAGAGTAGTTTATTTTATTTATTTATTTTTTAATTTTATTTATTCATTTTCAAGCAGAAAGAGAGAAAGAGAGAGAGAGAGAGAGAGAGAGAGAGAGAGAGAGAGAGAGCGAGCACCAGGGCCACCACCTTGTGGGTCTGGCCTATGTGGGTACTAGGGAATCGAACTCCCCGGGCCCTAGGCACTGGAGGCAAGCGCCCCAACCGCTGAGCCATCTCTCCAGCCCACTATCCCTTATTAAGACCAGGAGTAGAACATCATTATTGTCTGTAACACTGTTTCCCATGTGGGCTTAAATCATACATGATACAAAACATTTAAATGAAGGGGTACCTATGAGAAATCTAAAAGGACAATTCTATTCAAAACAACACAATAATGAGAAATTATTTATGAGAATTTTTTTAAATCTTTAGCCATGAAGGAAAGATCAATCCAAGTCAACCCAACCCCCTGTAGAATTGCCACTGAGTCAACAAAAAGTAACTGCAGCGAGGGTGTTGGGGAAAGAAACCAGTATACACCGCTGGGAATGCAAGCTTGTGCAACAATTATGGCTGTTAACATAAAGGTGACTCAGAAAACCAAAAATACAATTACATATGACCCAGCTTAAACACCCCTGGATCAATGCTAGAAAGTGTCTCAGACTGCACACGAAAGAGATCCCTGAGCACCAAGGTTTCTCATGGTAGTCAATCATGGACTCAGGTCCTGTGCCTATCATTGAATGGCTGGATACATCATAGGTGGCATATATACCAAATGCAGTGTTATTCTGCCATTTAGAACAACTTTGCTTTGTTTCAGAAAATGAAAGGAAATGGAGATTATCGCATTAAGTAAGCAGAAGAGTAACACATGCATTTCCTTATAACATGTACCTGAAACAGGAAACATAAGATTGTGAAGTGAGGACTGTTTAGTGTTAGGAAAGGCACGTTGGAAGGCTGGTGGGCCGATCAGTGTTAGTACTTGGGGACGAAATATGATCCAAGTATCCAATGAAAATGACCCAGTGCCATTTATTATTATTAATTTTTGTAGGACCAGGCCAAATTTGAAGGCATTTATTATTTTTAATGTATGAATAAACTATGCAAACTTCATATGAAAATTAAATGTGGGAACACTTCTTAAGGACTTTACAAATGATTTTCTTAAGAGTTTTTAACTTTGAAAATCCCTTTAAATTAAATTCTTAACTGAGCTAAACATATGATCTGAAGTTAATTGACAGCCATGCAATCAGCCTGCTTATAACAATGTAATAAGATTTACTAGGCCTCAGGTTGCCTACGCTGTGAAGTGTAGAGGTGATCAATATTAATGAGCAACGTTGGACATGCTGATGCTACCTTAAACTGTACTCTTTAACACTACGTTGCCCTAGTTGTGATTTTGTCCTGAAGAGAGAGAGAGAGAGAGAGAGAGAGAGAGAGAGAGAGAGAGAGAGAGAGAGAGAGAGAGAGAGTCTGTGTGTGTGCGTGTTGACCACCATTGAAACCAATGAACATTAAAAGTAAACAATTGTCTCCAACAATGTTGAAAGCAACAGGGTGACATAGAATGATAATTTCTCTAAATGGTGTATGTGACTCTTCTGAGCAAAGTTCACCAGTCCTACCCCTAACTCCCTTCAAGCAAATGTTTAAAGAAATTTTTTGGAGTTCCCTGTCCCTTGTTCATTTATTGCTAATTACTCGCTCGATTTCCTCACATATTACTGCTTTCGCTGTTCAATAAAAAACAACACAAAAAAAAAAAAAAAACAACAGATGAGTATGGGATTCGGAGCAGCAGCCTCATGAGCAACAGCAGCAGAGGAAGCAGCCTGATCATCAGGTTCACTCTGGGTTTAAATGACAGGAGTTGGTGTATTCATTCTAGCACCCCTCTAGCACCCCACTGCCACTGGACATTTTATAATTAATATTCCCTAAATAAACACACAGTATATATATATAAAGCAATCACCCAAGCTAGCAGGTATTGAGAGAATCTACATATCCACATGCTATTGGGATGGACTGAAACGACTTACTCTACTTTCATTTAGTTATTAGAACATTGCTATTAAGTGCAAAGAGAGAGAGGATGACATCCTTAATGTTTCATTAGTGTGGCATTTTTTGTGTGTTTCCATAACTAAAGTTTTAATTTATGGAGTAAAGATATTTCATGCTTGCATAGATCATAAGAATTATTTAGATTATGAGAAGTAAATGATCAGTAACAGATGGAAAGGAAGAAAGGAAACAGTTTATATTAAAACGATAATCTAATCACTAGAGATGCCTGCTAGAATTCCCCAGAACAAAAGCTAGCCAAGTTTATTGTTTAATGTTTTTATCTTTCTTTGTTAAAAAAAAGGAAGCATGAGATTCTCTATGTTTACTGGTTTAAACTAATATAAACCTTAAAATATCATACAACAGAGGCATAAATGTAATATCTAAAGAAAAGATTTTTTTAAATTGCATTGTTAAAATATAACAGAAAGTACACTAAAACAAGCAATCTGTTATTACTAGGTCAAAATGGAACTATTTTAATCATTGCTAATTATCTTTATTTAGTTACCTTGTATGGACAAGTCACGAACTGGCACCATCACTTCCCTCCTCCCTGCCCCCATTCCGCTGAGTGCCCTCCTCAATGGGACTACTGGTGTTCACCATGAGGTTGTGGGTTCTGAGTTGTGAGAGCAGTAGTCAGTCAATGGGGGAGTAGGCAATGACTCTGGATATTCCCTCCCACCCTGTGGATCTTAAAATCTTTCTAAGCCTCTTCTACAATTTTCCCTGAGCCTTGGTGGGTGTGTTTAAATCTAGTTTAGTGTTAAGCTCTCAGCAACTTCTGGATTTCTGCTTTGGCGCATTTAGAGTATCCTCAGTGTCTGTAATCATCACCATGGTGCAGGTTGTCAAAGTTTAAACAATTACTAGAAGACTAGAAGAGATTTTTGTGTTTGTTTTACTCTGATTCTACAGGTGGTTATATTTAAGCTTTCCTTGTTAGGACATGTTTCCACTGTGATACAAGTTCTGGGGGATTTTTCTAATCTGCAATAGCCAAAGAAATTTCAAATAGTAGCTGAAAGGAAAAGAAGCAAGGATAGGCTACCAAATAACAGTGAATATATTACATTTCCCTCTAAAATAAAGAAATAATAGGCCTGGATTATGAGTAGTAAAATGAAAATTTCGTTGTTTAAAAAACAGAGGAACAATAACTTCACTAAACCCTCAAATTTCTCACAAGATAAAGGCATTCAAAAATCGTCAATTTTTTTTTAGTATTAGATGTATGACGCTTGCATGAATAAAATAAATGCTAGTAATCATTTCTGAGATTTCAATACAAATCTGAAACTATGGAAGATTGTGTAGAATTTCAACATTTCTATTTAGTAGAAAAAGTTATTTTAGTTAACACATCACAATATTGCTACAGTCATGAAGAGTGAATGATTTATGAGCTTCACATATCTTCCCATGTGAAATTCCTGTGGCTGTGGAATAGAGCACTTACATTGTTCAGGGCTGCTTTCTTTTTTAAAAAATATTTTCTTTATTCATTTCATGCTAACTTTAGGGAATCATTTTATCGATTTTTTTATTATGTAAAGCTAATTAGCCACATAAGTGATGTTAACATAAAAAAGCAGTGTGAACAATTCTTGAGGAATTTGTATATAACTAGAAGACATAAATGTGTTAGAATTTTGAGTGTAATCTTGAACTGATTTACAAGATGATTTAATAAAATCTAGAGTAATGATCATGAAGGTAGAAGTATAAGGGAAAATGATGGGAATTTCAGAGTGGAATAAGAGAGTAAAGAGGGATAAAAATAACATACACATGTATCATATAATCAAATTATGTGTAGTTATTAAAAATTTCATGATGAAGCATTATTTTGTACAGTAATATTTATTGAAATCCTCTGTAAGTTTAGCTATTTTATATTGATTTTCTAAGACCTTATAGAAAAGACGTAATATCTGCAATAGCTTTCAGATTGTCTTTTTATGCGTGTATTAAATGAATATGGGTCAACAAAAATAAAAATAAATTGAAGAAAATTTGTGTTATGTTCCTTTACTTATTATAGTCAATATTATATTAACAGCTAATTAAATATGCAAATAATTTTACAATCATATATTATACATCTATTCCAGATATTTCTCTAGACATTGAAGGAGGTTTTTACATGCTACCATAACTTCAAAAACAGATTGAGGCAATGATTTAGTCTTTTCTTTATATGAGCTCTGCTTCAATCATGGGATGCACCAGCATCATGATGTAATTTAAACACAAGTAATCCTCAAAGACTCCATTAACAAATATCATTACATTTGGGAATATGTTTCTCACATAGTAGATTTAGTAGTTCACCAACAGGTACTACACAGTAGATTCTGTGTTTCAGCCCATCTGACTGAATCTATCTGCTTCCAACCAAAAAGGAAGAATGAGTTAATGTTTTCTATGTCACAGATCAATCTCCCCTTGAGCCTTCCTGATGAACACTCCAAGTATAATCAACCATGGGACAAAACAGGAAACCACTCATAACATGCACAAAGTGAACACATTCATAAGACGAAGCCCAAGGATTCAAGAGAAATAGAAAGTGGCCAGTGCACATTCACCAGACTCAGAGGAAAATAATAGCATAGTTTTTCCCCACCAAACTCATTAAGATTATGCTCCCTTCCTGTTGTAGTGAGCTCCATGTTGCTGGAACAAAATCCCAACAGACACATCTTTTGGGAGGAACGGTTTTATTTAGGTGGACAGAGTTCAGGGATAACACCTTGAATGACAGAAGAAGCTGGCTCTCTGTCATAGTTCCAAACAGAGAAAAACTACCAACACAAAAAGCAGCAATAATGAACGATCAGAACTCAAGTTATTCTCTCCACACCTTTGGCCTGGACTTGAGAATTTGCCCCTAGTGATACCTCCTCCTGCAGGGAGACTTGAGACCTAAGTTACAAGCTTAATTTTAATAAAACACTTAGTCTATGGGGCCATACAACCAAATTATCATATTCAAACCACCACACTCCCCTTGCTTCATTCATTAGTCTCCTGTGCAAAATCCCTAATGGACTGTGATGGTTAGGTTTTGTTGTCAACTTGATCTTTTTAATTATCTTGGGTGGGTCTCTGAGGATGTTTACAGGAAGGCAGCCTTTCAGTAGGGCACAGAATATAAAGAAGCTCAGAAGCTAGAAGTAAATATTCTTTACTGTGGGGGGGGCAGTGCAGGAAGGAAATTCCAGAGGCTCAGGAAGCCATTAAGTCTGGGGAAGGGTTATAAGACCCCACCCTAATGCTTTATAAAGGGGAAGAGATTCTCCTTGGCTGTCCTGCATATTTGCTGTTGTGTGTGTGTGTGGTGTGAGTGATGGGTTTCTGTCTCTGCTTGAACCTGTGGAAGGGGAGCAGCATCTTTTGCATTCTGGAACTTCCACTGTATCTATAGCTGCAAATAAATCCTTTCCTCCCATAAAATGTGCCTGGTTTTGAGATTCATTCCAGCAGCCTGTGTCTGACTACAAAATGGACATTAAAAAAAAGTTGATGAAGGATTGTAAGGTAGAGGGAGTGGGAAGGTAAGCAATTAAAGAATGAAAATAGTGGCCAGATGACAACTAACAGCAGAGAACTGACCCACATCCAATGTGCAGATTGCCAGACCATGACCTCTTCAAAGAAGCACTAGCCACAGTTTTAAGTTTAGCCACTGCTTTAACCAGCTCTGATCATTAGAACTTGGTCTATAAGTATCAGTTTTCTTAGTGTTGTCAACATCTATAATTCAGGAACATTTGAATAAAGCTAAATATGTTCCCAAATCAATCAATAATCAATAATGTGACCTGAATCTAATAGCTAATCTAACTCTTACCCATGATAATAATCTGCTTTAATAGAGTCAGCATCTCTAAGAACTTCTTAGTGTCAGTTTTCTCTTCACTAAAATGATCCCCTCCTCTTAATGATGTTTCTTAAGAGTTTTGAGCCTTGGTCAAATGTAGATAATGGTTGTGATTCCCTTTTACAGTAGCCTCCAAAGAAATATCCATCGTTTATCTGCCTTACCACAGTTTATAATTACCACAATTATGCATTTCCCAAAGTGAAGTCTTTTGATTAAAAAAGAAAAAAAAAACTATAGGCTGAGGGAAGGCAACATTTTCACTTTTATTAAACATACAGAACTTGATATTGAATTCAGTTTCATTGCAGCTATTTCTTGGAGAACAAAAGGAAAAGGTTATTTTGGTCCTATATCCATGATCCATGTGATGTTATTGACTGAAAGAATAGGTTTATTGTATACTTAAAAGTACCAAGAAGGAATAAAAAAAGTATTTATATTAAGTATTGGAGCAAACAAATGACATAATATAGAACACAGTAATTAAATCTCTTAATTCAGGACCTTAACCTCAAATCCCAAGAGTTATAGGCCTTTCATAGTCTCTCTATGGGTAAGACACAACACTGCATGACGCATTGTCCCTTTATGTTAAAATGCTACTTATAAAGATAAACCCTGTAGAACTATTATGAGATTAATTGTACAAAAAATCTATTGTTACTACTATAACATGAATGACTTATGTAAAATAATAATAAACCTAAAGTTTATTTAAAAAACTAAAAATGTTCAGTTTGGAGTCCTCAAATATTATGAAATTAATATTGATGAATGAAGCATTTTCTATAGTAAATGTATAATTTTCAATAACTACTTTTTATATATTTCACAACTCAAGAAATATTCAAAGCTCTTGCTATCAACAGCTATTCAGTGCCTAAAGAAAAAGATGTATTTCTTCAATGAATTTCTTATTATAAGATTTATGTGTTTATCAATAGTAATTTCTTGTTTAATAAATTTCTTCTAGCAACAACATGGACAGTTGCATTATTATTTCTTTCATGAGATTTACCTCATATATATTATATTTTACTTATTTTCTATATATTTATCCTCTTAAAATTATACTAACCATAGCATTTTAACATGATTATGCCACAAATTTAAGAGGAAGGCTCCAGACTTTTCCCCTCATGAACCTCTCCTCATGATGGGAGCTCTCTATTTTCTTCTGCTTATTTAGCTAAACAATATAAATTCTGTTAAACTCTCTATGTTTTCTCCCCACACTGGTGGCAGGAGAACTCTGTAACTCCCCATGTTCCCTTAAATAATATAGTCTCCCACTATACCTTAATATTTTGTTGTCTATGATTTTAATTCTTTAACTTTATAGACAAGAACTCGGATACTCTAAACTTTGGAGTGCATTGGAATTTTTGCTTGGCGTCATCTGAATTCTAACCCCCAGATCACCCTGTTACAATTGTAATATAGTGTTAATGTTTATAGCATTTATTTATTATATGTTTATAATAATGGGTTTAATTTTGACATTGTCAACTATGTATTTAATGCATTTTGATTGAAAAATGCTCCCATTAAGGCTATCCAAGAACATCAAGAAAATCAACTAGTGTCTGGACTATAAATCAAGGACTATTATGTGCATTTAAGGACAGTTACACATATGATTGTTCCATGCAGATTCTTTGAGACAGGGATAGGTGCTGCAGGTGCTGGGCTGAGTGGGAGAGATCCATCCAGGTTTACGTTTCTTAATCTCGTTTATGACTTGAACAGAAGAATGAGAAGCTGCAAAGACGTCATATTCACAAAGCACCTGGGGCAAGGAAGAAACTGAATTCAGCAGCCCCATCACTCATGCATGGTAGACTAAGCTTAAAATTCAAGTTGTGTCTTTAATTTTCATGATAGTGTATTAACTTATTGAAAGAACTTCTTAAGAAACATACCTCATCCATTTTATAACTCTATAGCCATTATATACTGTAATGATAAACATTATTAATGGAAAAGTTACTTGATCTTCACTTTGAATGAAATAGTTAAATATCAGTTACATATTAGAAAGTCTTTCTTCTTCCTGTGTGAAAGGGTTCAGTAATATCTGAAATTTAAACTCTATGGCTTCAGTAAGAAAGAGTATATCTACAGGGAAAAAAAAGCAACAACAACAAAACCCTAAGTAAGAAGACAATGACACAAATTACACAATGATTGATTGTTTTCAGTTAAAGATAGGAAAAACCAGGTGATTTTTTTTTCTTTATGATGAAGTTGTTAAACTTTAGATTTCTCACACAATGTCTTCCAGAAGGTAAGGACTTTTAAAATGTCATAAAACACTATCTGGAAGATTAGCATATAAAAATTATCTGAATTTGCAAACTCCTTCATTTTTAAACATAAAGGCATAAATAGTGGGTTTTTACAAATGATTTGCTTTATTGCTTTATGATGGTGATCACTTCACTGTTGGCAGTAAAGTGTGGAGTTCCTACATCCTATGTGTAATATACAATCCGGACTTTGCACCATCCTGCACCTGTGTAAAAGCCTGTCTCTCCACACATGCTTCTGAAATACTAACTGCAATGCCATCCACAAGTATGCTACTTGGATTTTCAGATCCACTCTTCATTTTTGTCTAATTTGTTAAAGCAAGTTCACTACTTATCAGTGAATTCCTGGGGCACTGTGACCACTAAACCTCCCCATGGGCTTCAGATTGATCTATGCTACCTTTCCCAAGTGCTCAGTTTAATTGAACACAGGCAGCCTGAACCCTATCAACAATCCTCTTTAACAATGTGAACTGCGTTCTGTAAGATTTAAACTGCTTCCTAAATTGTATCTATTTAAGTAGATTATTCCCTGGAGACTTCATTTTCTTCCAAGAGGGAATTTGTGCTTTGGGTCCTCAATTACATTTATAGATAAAATACAATTTAGTTAAGTAAGAGAGTGGTACATCTCTTTTAGAGAGTAGGTTTCTGCAATTGATCAGCTCTCCACCTGGAGCTGGGTAATAGAAAGGCATCTCCCAGGAAAACGAATGTTAGAGGCAGAAATACTTCCACAGCAGCACTCATTCGCCTCCTCATTTCCCTTGCCTCATAATTGCACTTACTCATTTTGTCATTTAGCAACCTGTTTGGTGAACATTATCAGAAACTGAATAAGGCAAGCGTGGTGATAGTTTGAATATGATAATGTAAATGTATGGCCCCACAAACTCAGGTCTTTTATTAAAATTGCATTTGTACCTTCAGCCTCTAGCAGGCAAACTCCTGTCACAAGGGGGCATGTCACTGGGGCTGAGCCTGAACTCCAGGAAAGATGTGGAGAGCAGTTTTTTTTTTTTTAATTGTCCATAATGAGTTACAATATTTAGTGGGCAAACAATGAGTTGTTATCCCCAATTCCCTGCTGCCCTCCCCTCCCCAATCCTCTGGATAACCTCCTCCATGGGTCGTCGTCTGGATCAGTCCTTGTGACAGGGGACTATGGATAGTATCTGGAGAGCAGTTTTATTTCTGGTGGTTCCTGTTTGTTTGCTGCTGCAGTTGCTTCTCTCTGCTTGGATCTGTGGATATAGCAGCTTCTTCTGTCATTAATGAAGTTTCCCCTGGATTTGCAAGCTGAAGTAAACCTGTTTCTCTCATAAACTGTGTCTGATTGGATGTTTGTTCCTGCAATGTGGGGCCTACTGTAACAGAAAATGAGACAGGAAGTAGTGATTTCTATCTGCACACAAAAATGCATACATATATAATGTATAGTAATGAAGTAAGATGGCATTTTTGTATGAGGGCAATTATACTATAATTTTGAATCAATCTTAAGTTTTAGAAAATTACTCAAATGCATGATTTAAAAGAAGGCTGAAAAAATAAATCAATAAAAAACATATTATGGGGAAATAAGAAATCAAATGATTTAAGCAGAAAGAAGAAAGAAGAAAAGAAAGTAGATGCTTCAATAAAAAATGAAAATTAAACAGGATGCTGATTTTGACCTCTTTTAAATAGTAGAACAATTCTGGGGCTTGGAAGTGATAAATGAAAATATTGCAAGACATGTGCGGAATCCACATGCACACAAAGATTAGAGAACAAGACAGGAGTGCCTAGAAAAAAAAAAGATCAAAGAACAATGGCTTATGAGTAAAAGAAGTTCACGACTGAAACTGATGAAGGAAGTCTAAGAAATTTCTCCTCTCAACACACACAAAAACTGAGTTGGGGTGTACCTGTCATCAGTCAGCTTTTTCAGTCCTAGAAATTTCCTGTGTAGAAAAGAAGCCTGTCAAAGCAGGATGCACAGTTCAAACAAGGTTTCTTTAACGATGATAGAGTTATAGTCTCTGGGTTAGATAAGTAGATGTTACCCTCACCTTCTGGACACCAAGCCCAATATGTAGCTCACCCTCTACTGCACTGCTGTGCAGAATTCATCTTGTACACTACATAACGGTTGTCGGGTTGGCAGGCAACTGAGCCCTGCAAAAGCATCCCAAACCGCTTACTTCTGTGATCACTGAGGAGGACACAGGACCAGTTGCCAAACCCATCAAGCAGTTCTTAGAGCAGGAAAAATAAACCCCAAATAAAAATATATTTTGCCAGAACAGATGATCAAAAAATTAAAACATCTGATGATAAGATGCTATGTCCAGATGGCATGTATCTCTGACAACTCATAGAAAATTATAGTGATGGGTAGAAAAAAGTTGCCTTTTGCAGAAATAATTCAATTTCATATGAAACTGTAAGGAGCAAATATTATAGGAAAACCCTCACAGAAGGTTTAAAATTTTTCCTTGGACGTCTGTGTGTGTACATTGTCTGGTGCATGGAATATCACATGACTGACTTGGTATTATTATTATTATTATTATTATCATTATTTAAGAAAGACAACATGACTCTGAACCTGAAACATGTCTCCTTAGTTTCCTCCCACAATAAACGTTGTTTAATAGCTGCTATTCTATAAATACTCATTGTAAGAGTAAATACAATATAGTTAATATGCTTTTTGTCTTCACACCCTCTGTGAGGGTCTAAATTCCAACACTGTTTTGCAGATAAAGGGATTAGGTTGACCAAGTTAGCTCATCTCCTAGAAATGCAGGTCTGTGTTCTTATTCCAAGCATGCACTTTTCATTGCTATCATCACTTCCACCAACCAGAGCCATCAAGCAATCTCAGAATGTAAAGTTCCTAAAACAGACTGGGGATGCACTCATGTTTCCAGTTCAGTAGGATGAGGTGGGGTCTAGAATTACATTACTATCAAGGTTAAGGTGACAGAATCTGTTGATGAGGAGATCCACTTTGATATCCTTAGCATTAATAAATGAATAAATTAAAGTATAATTTTCTTGTGGTGTAAATATAATGTCTCTATTCATAATTCTTTTACAAAAATAAACAGAAACAGAGATAACAGATTATTTAGAGTTTCTCAGGCAGAACTTAATATCCAGAAAATTTAAGAGAAAGAAAGAGAGGACTCAGTGTAGGCATACTGTGATATCTTTAGGAACCTGGAAATGAGAACAGAACATCAAATTTGAAGAGATTAAAAATAAAGCAAAAAAATGAGCAGTATTCACCATTATTCTCACTTTTAGCATTCTTTTTTCCTTGTGCCACAAGTCGACATACATGAGATTATTAAAATTAAAATCTATGAATAAATATGAATGCAGAGTGGTCTAATAAGACTAGCTCTTAAAAGAAAACTTTAGGCTCAAAGTACTCATTTAATTATTTATTAAAATTTGCATTTAAAATCTTTCATGAACTCTTACAATATTGCAGTTGCTATTTTTAGAAGGTAGGGAAATGGACAAATACTTCCAGACCACAAGCAAAATAGTTATAGGTTTCCTTTCATTTTGAACTCAATTCTACTTTCAAACCAATTTATTTGTTCACTTAGCACGTTTTTCTCCTCATGAATATGTGAGGTTTACTTATGTACTAGTTTTTCCAAGAACAGACTTTCTAGTTTTCATTGATCTTTATTGGTATTTTCTTTAATTATTATTCCTAATTTTTAAATTTATTTCTAATTTTATTTCTATCAAAACCTGGGTTTAGATTTTTCTGTTTTTCCTTTTATCTTATTAGTAAATAGGTGAGTAAATACACACACATATATAGATATATGCATTTATTCACATATATTTAGTTACATATATTTACAAAATTCATGCATACATGAATATATATATATATATATATATATATATATATATATATATATCATATACATGAATAGATATGTTTATGAACATATGTAACTAAATATTTTCAAAAGATATATTTCAAGTTGATGCCTTGTGCAAACATTGTTAAAATGGTACTAAGTAAATTACTGAAATGAGAGTCTTAAAAGTAATAATCTCTGAACATTAGGTAAATATAGAATAAAAGATTTATCTGTGAGGACTAGCATGACATGATGGAGATAATTCTGGCTTAGTTATTACTAGTGAGAACACTTCTGAGAGATTACACAAACCCTCCACCTTGTCTCAGCAGCAATGCTGTTGTTTTATCAACATACTTTTCCCGATTACTTAGGTTTGGACTCACTGGCTCCCTTCTCTCTGCAACACTCTTATATCTCTGTGAAGGTGTTTAGGCTGGTGACCCTCATGTCTTGGTGTTTTTAAAACTGAACTTCCAAATACAGACTACCATATCCCCTAGATTTAAATGACATATCTTGTAACAAACTTCTTCTCTGTTTTCCTACCTCCTAGATCCCCCATTATTCTCTGACCTTTATAATTTATGAACACAATCCTTTTTGTCCCATGAAAGAATACAAATTTTTTTGTTCCTCTCCCCCTCCCTAGCTTATAAACATTTGTGTTCCTATTTCAGACAGCAGGTTTCTTATTCAAGTCTTTCTTTCTCTCTATAGAATTGGCAAGATTCCTGCTCCTGTTTATAAGCGTAACTGAGCCTACTAGGTGGAGGAGAGTGCAAAAGAAGAGAAATTGGAAAAGACAAAGCGGATTGGGGCCATCGAGGTTAGGGTGAATCCACAATGCAGACTCTGCACCCACTGCTGCTCCACTTTGCTGGGGAATTTGTCAAAGAATAGATAACTTTGAAAAGGAAATTCTTTTTTTCTGAAAATAATTCTCCTTTCTCAGAAATCCCTGTGGGTGTTAGAGAGAAGAATCAAATACTAAAAGAAGTTCCATTTTGTAGAGGAGTAATTGATTTAGACTTAGCATTAGGGAATTACCTTTTGTCCATGCTTTTCTCCCTCTAGGGACACATAAGCCCTTTGAAATAATGTGGAGCACCACGTGGGTGTCATCTCTAGGGCCTATCCTTAGTAAAGCAAACTTCACAGCTTAAATTGTGTCACTGGTGAGGGCCCTGTGCCTACAGTTGAGAATGCGATGGCATTAAAAAAAGGCAAATATCATACGGATAGCAGCTGACAGAAAAAGCAGAACTAGGGAAATTTTCATCTCATATTTTAGAAAATTATGTTAATGCTTGCTTTTGTGCTTGTGGATAAGATATAAAACTATAGAGTTTGTGAATGAACTTGCCTGGGAAAATATTGGTGCTTTACATGTGGACTATAAAAACTAAAATATCTTTCAAAGTCCTTGAAAAGACAATAAAAGATAATTTTGCAAGCAATATCTGTATCTTTGATATGAATAGCTATGTATCTCTATTTCTACTAAATATACTTGTATTTATTTTTAATATCTAAATATTTGCATATATGCATTTTTCTTCAAAAGATGTTCTGTTCAAGCCAGCACAGGTGAGACCTCAGCCACAGGTTATAAAGAAAGCCCAGGTAAGGATGTTATAGGAGTGGATTTTGGTAATTTCACTGAAAAATTTACCTTTTCAAGGATTTGTTTAATTTTTAAAAATCTGTTTCCCTTTATGTGTTTATATAATTAATAATTTTTTATTTACTTGAACTTCATCATGTTCCCTTAAAATAAACGCTTTAGATTCTTCATTTGAGGGTTCCCCTAGACAGGTTATTCCCTGGTTAGTTTCTGAAGCTTTACTCTAACTGATAGGTGGGATCCTGGTTGTCAGCACATTCCAGGTTCTTACCTGCCTGCAACCTCAACTGAGCATTGACGTGCTATTTATTAAATCTGTTTCTAAATGTGTCTAATTTCTCATACAAACATATCACATTTTAATCAAACTTGCCCTATACTGCTTTCCCTTAGTCCTTGGGGCCTCACAGTACTCCTTCTTCTTCTGGATCCTCAGCTCCTTGGGAGAGGAAGGCCTTTTCCAGCCCCTCATCCATCCATAACAGTGTTGTCTGGCCCCAGTTTGTGCAGTCTGTTGTTTTAAAAAGTTAGAAGCACCATGGGAAAATAGAAATACCATGAATAGATTTTTGGAAAAAGAAGAGATACAATAAAAGCTTTTATGCAATGTTAAATAAAAAAGAAGTTGAGGTTGCAGAGATGGCTCAGAAGGTAAAGGTGCTTGCCCACAAAGCCTGATGGCCTGGGTTCAATTCATCAGTACCCATCTAAAGTCAGATGCACAAAGTGGTTCATGCACCTGGAGTCTGTTTCCAGTGGCAAGAAACACTAGCATACCCATTCTTACTCTCTCTCTCCTTCTCTTTCTCTACTTTTCTACCTCACTCTCCCTCTCTGCTTGTAAATAAATAAAACCCTAGTCAATTAGAAGTCAATTACTTTTATTTAAGCCTGTAGTCATATCCAGTACTTCACCAGAGTACGCTGTCATCCAAGGCTGGTCATCGCAGCACCTAGAGGTGATGAAAACTCACATTGGTCTCAGATCTGCTTTAAGGTGGGTCGTTTCACATTTTCCAGGAATTAAGAGTAACTAGTGACATTCTCTTTATAATCTGTTGCTAGAAGCTTCTCTCACAGGTAAGGTAACCCTAGATGCTTTGGAAAATGTACCAGGCTGTGGTTAAACACTGTAGAATTCATCCTGGCCCTCACTCTGAGCTAAATCAGCAGGGAGGAATGAGGCTCTGGCTCATGTGCTAAGCATTGCCTTCCAATGCTCCAGTGCTGTTATATTAGGAGCCCACACAGAGCAGCTTGGGGCTGGCATCGCTCCAGAGCTCACAGTGCTGTGCGGTCCAGATGCTGCTCAAGTGGACCTGAGGGCCAAGGCTCACACACTCAGCCATAAACGAAGTCAGCCAGTAGAGACTGAGTCTCTCTTTGGCACCAGATCTGCTCCAGAGATAGCAATCACAGGTATGTCTCTTGTTGGAGGCATTTTGTTCCATTCAGAGTAAGGTTTCATCCGTCCCAAAGAAAGTACTGTGTTTAAAACCCTCTCATACCCCCAGCAAATAAAGTCATGTACTGTGTTGTATTTCCCAGAGACGGGATAATTTTGGAAAGGCAGCCTTCTGACCTGACCCATACCACTGCTTGTTTACTGGGGTGCACTTGAGTTTCATGGCTACTATGGCTTTCACAGTATCAGGATACAAAAAAGTGCCATATAATCAGTAGTGGAGATTGAAAAAAAATGTGTCCCATTTGGAACAAACCTCTGAGCAGTGCTGGTGCAGGTCTTAAGCTCTGCTTTGTACATTGCACTGTTGGTTGAGGCTGGGCGGTGGGTACATTCCCCTGTTTGTCAAGGCTGATGCTTAGCTGGGACACGCAAGATTGTCTTCTCCACAGAGATCTAAGCCTTCTAGGAGGAGTGGTTTGCTCCAAGGCTGGCAGGCTGCACATCAGTCTCAAGTTCATCTCATCAGCAGGCAGATCATTGTCTGTGAGCTTTTTCCTTCGCTTCCTGTCTGATGCTACATGTCATTAGAGTGCTCCCAAAAATGAGCTCTAAGACAAAGACCAGCGCTGAAATGTTTTATTCTTGTTCCTAAGTGGGCAAGGTCCTTGTGCCTGCTTTGCCCATGGGTGAGAGGTGGTAGATACAGTCTCCTTGATGACTGGCTAATAGAAGTCAGTGCTTGGTCAGATGGCATACATGGGGCAGTAGGGGTTATGGAACTCTTCTTCACACTGGATTTTACATGGAATCCATGACATAATTTCTTTTCCCTACAACAAGCGGATACCAACTATGATACACTTATGAGATGAGGAAGAGTGAAACATGGAGATTCTTTTTCTCATGACTTCATCACTATTTTTGCCTTTTATAATGCTCAGCAGGCACTATGATCTCTTACCAGCTTTCCTTAGTTCCTGTGAGGGTAATTACCTGTGGAAACAGATTTTCAAGATGTGTGACTATGGGACGATGATATTATTTATATATAATATAATCTTATTCAGACACCATGTTACTCTTTCTATGATATTGCTTTGTAAAATAATAGTACTACTTTTAAGCTTTTTATGGCATTTCATTTATCCTCCAAAGAAATTACTGATTTGAGAGAGAAATAGATCATTTTGTGCCAATTATAATTACTTGTTAAGTCATTTCGATTTTAATTTTTTCCTTTCATCTTAGTATTTGACAGTGTATTAGGTATAATCTAACATTGGTTTATGACCATGGCTCTGAGCAGAAATAAATCCATTTCCTCAGCCCTCCTTGACTTGCTCTTGCTGGTTTGGAAAACAATCATCATAATAAAATGGAAAGAAAACCTGAGTGACGATTCAAATTTGGGATACTTTGTATATATCTGTACCAAAAAAAATACTATTGATATATGACATCCAAAAAGGTTTAATGGGACTGCACTAGTCACCACCACACAATCCTTGCAACTTTTCTCTTTGCTGACAGAAGCTTCTTCCTCTTTCTTCTAAGATGAAGGGTTGCATTTAATAAATCAACTTTGTTATAAAATGAAGAATCGAGCGTTTCCAAGGGCCCCTTGTAGCATTTATGAGTTATAAAGTTATATGGCTGTTTCTATAAATTGCTGAGCAAGTAGATTCTAATTGAATATAAAGAATATAGTTATAGTATACATTCTAATCAATTCATTATGGTTACATTGGTTAAAAACTTGCTTTATCACCTGCTTGCCAGAAATGTTTTCTTTGACAAGTATGTTTCAATGCCACCTTATTTTCTTTTAGAAAATTTCTGGGAGCCCTTGAAAAAAATTGGTTGCTTTTCCCTTGCCCATATATAAAGTAAGATGAATAATCATATGACTTTTTGATAGAATCTTATTAAGGATACATATTTTGATGAACTTGGTTGTTTTTTTTTAACCAGTCTCTTTTCTGCCAGAGGTGGTTGTGCTTTGAATTGGCTTAAATTTGAAATCTTGATGAGAGACAATAGGTTGTTTCTGTGTGAAGATACTGATCACTCAACAAAGCTAGAGCTTCCTTATGAAAATAGTAGGTTAATAATCAACTCTCTCCTGTACATTGTTTTCCATCATTGCAGCCTTCCTGTAACTCTTCTTAGGATGTTTCAGTTCTGCTATGTGTATTTGACATTCTGGGAGAATTTGCCCTACACATCAACCCAAGTCTTCATGAAATAGAAGAAGGTGTCAAAGTAGTGTGAGATTGAGATTGAGTAGGGTGAGATTGAGTGAGGAGAGTTGCTAGGAATCAGATGCAACAGAGATTATCAATAAAAGCAGAGATAGGCTGGCAGGTGCTTCTGGATACACAGAATGGATGGTGAGGAAATATGAGTAGACTTAGACTCTAGTGAAGCTATGAAAACATATTGCTATGATCATGAGTGTACCTACATGCAAGATTGCTCTTCAGAGGGTTTCCAGATAATGAAAGAATAGCTAATCTCATGCTTTGCATGATCACTGGATGGGAGACATCCAACAGCCATGGCTTTCATGTGAATCATATGGTGCATTCGAATCTTTTGAAAGATGAATGCTTATCAAGAGTTGTCGTCTGAAGTAAGATTTAAATGGCAAGCTTCTGATACCATCCCTAAAAATGAAGGGCCCGTTTTATACTTGCATTTAGTGAGGAAGCCATTATAACTCTTTTCATTAATGCTGATCTAGCATCCTGTTGTGTAGCAGATTCCTCTGAATTTAAGAGAAGGAGAGTGATGGGTCAGGCAGCTCCATAGTCACGTGCCCCTTGAGTGGGAGGTGTCTCTAGCCAGAGCCCAAACTTAGGTGCTAAAACTTATTGGCCAGGTATAAACAAATCAGATGTCTCCCTGCCCACCTAGGGCAGGAAATACTGACTGAACAGTTAATCCACCCTCTCTTCCCCACATGCCAGGCCAGCAGAAGGACCTCTGGATCTGGCCTCTCCTTCTCAAGATGGGGGCCCTCTGTTATCTTTTCTTTTTCTACTTGTTTAGCTAAACAGCATAATTTCTTTTAAAACTCACCAAGTTTTCTCCCCACACTGGTGGCTGGAGAACTCTGTAACTCCCCATGTTCCCTTAAATAATAAAGTCTCCCACTATACCTTACTATCTTGTTGTCTATGATTTTAATTCTTTAACCTTGTAGACAAGAACTTGGGTATTCCTCAAATTTTGGGTACAATGGAATTTTAGCTGGGCATTATCTAAATTCTAACCCCCAGCTCACCCCGTTTCAGGGTTACAGGAGGATCTGATTCAGGAAGTCAAGTTGAGAAGATCTGAAACTTCATGGTAACTCAACCCATCCCTCAGGTTATCTTCATTAGAAACTAAAACATTGCTTCCTGGGGAGGGGCTAGTAAGAAAGTTCCAGAGACTCAGGAAATCAACAAGTCTGGGAAAAGGTTACAAGAAGCAACTGCTTGCTGCCTGCAAGTGGTGTATACCAAGATTAAGACTTTCCAGTTGAGCTGCCTGCATGCTGTGTGCTGTGCAGGAGACTCTCCAAGCAGCTTAGCTGTCTGTAGGCTGTGCAGTGTGCTCCAGAGATGCAACCTGTGAATTGTCCCCTATGCTGAGGTAGGCTTTCTGGCTTTGAATCTAAGCAGCTAGAGAGAGTTCACCATCCAGGATGGGATGAGATATGCCTTGGATTCATCTCTTGCCTCTCTGTAAGTAACACCTCCTCCTTCTCTATAAGTAACTCCGATAAACTCATTGGTTCACTAAACTAATTTTGGTGTAATCATTCATCAATATGTCCTCTGTGCCCTCTCTGCAATGAGGATGTTATAAGAACAAATTTCTAAAGCAAGTTCAGAAGAGAGAAACAGAAATCTCAATGGCAAAGAGCTGGCTTTATTTAGAGCCTGAGAGATGCATCTGTGGTTCCAGAGGCACTATGACCCTGGGTCTCAGAGAATGTTTTGGGTGGCCTGTGGCTGAGGATTTTTATTGCTTTTAGTATGGTTTTAGGGAGAAGTAAGGTAGGGACAGATGTAAGCTGTTTGATCAGTCATTTTAATTTCCATGGGTTGCAGGTCACCAGGCTGCTTCTTGTTGCCCAAGATAGTGGAACATTTGCTTATCTAGGGGCAGACTGTTGCTCAAGCTTGTTTGTAAGTATACAGTCTCTGTGCAAACCACATGGTATCAATCCAGGGTCTGTTTGCTGACTCCTTCAGACATAGGTTTCCCTCACCCCAGGGGAAAGGTTTTCTAGAGATACATTCCTTTGCAACTTTATTTTTAACACAGTAACACAATGATTGCTTAACAGATTTTTGGGGAGAGGGGGTAGCTGGAATGAGCTGAATTGGAAACATGTATACTTCATATGATAAACTCACCTTATCTTTTACAAAGATTCTGTGTTTCTATTTCTACCATATTTCAAGGAGATTCTAGTAACTAAAACATAGTTATTATAGGTACACTGAATCAAACATTCAAGTAAGCTAAAAATAGATGATCTTCCAACTTTATGAACCACCAGTCCCCTTTATAACTGTTGGCATTATAATCCTATATGTTCAATCTTACCAGTGAGGAATAAATCCCATCTTAGTGTAAGTCAATGGGAATTCATTCTAACCCATATTCATTCCCCTGGTTTCAATGATCAAAACTCTCATAATATTTTGGGGATATAAACTCCTTACTCTAAAGAAGATTCTTCTTAAAATGACGACATCTGACCATAGATTGTGCTCAACAAGTAAATAGTGACAATTAGGTGTGTGAAAATGAAATACATTCCCTTCAATGGATATGACTCAAGTATGTACATTGTAGGTTTCTTAAGCATGAGAAGGCAAATAGCCTCAAACAAGGAAGAGACGGTTTTATTGCAAATGAGCCTCAGTATAACACCAGGGCTCATACCTCATTTTCTTCTGAGTAAACACATTTAGGTATCTATGGTATCAAACTCAAACTCCTCAATGGCTATATTTCTTTGACTAGACTCTCATCTCCTATTTTTTAGTCAAGGACAAATACAAGTATTATGAGATGATGTCACATAGCAACCATTAATTTCCCAATAAAGACTGAGGTGCTTTTATCAGTTAGTTGAGAAGTTAAGAACAGAACTGAGGTTTCTGGATGCACCTTCTAAATAACACTTCAGAACCATCCTCTTGAATCTGCCCTATGGTTACTTGATTTTACCAACAGGTTTCCCCTGTGACACAATATACTTCCTGCAGGTCTGGCCCCTTATTTAGCACATAGACCATGCCTTGGCTGACACCTCTTTTGAACAGCAATATTTTACCAGACAATTGGATTTGCATTGTAAAGCTGCAACTGACATAATTAGATTATTCATCAAATTCCATGTAGATTATGTGCTTTAAGAGATTTTGTAAGGCTGGAGGGATGGCTCATTGGTTAATGCACTTGACTGCAATGCCTAAAAACATGGGTTTGATTCCCCAGTACCCACGTAAAGCCAGATGCACAAAGCAGTGCATGGTGGCCAATTTCTCTCTCTCTCTCTCTCTCTCTCTCTCTCTCTCTCTCTCTCTCTCTCTCTCTCCTTACCAATAAAAGATTTTTCTAAAGAGAGATTTTTTTATCTGAGAGACAGAGGAAAGTGACTGTAAATCAGACTTTAGAAATCAGAGGTTCGTATTATAAATTTTAATGAGTCTGACACTCATCTGCAGCTCTTCCTCTTTATTACTTTTGTTGCTTTCTTTTCTCTCTGTACTACCATAAGGCTGAAGTAAACAATAGTATGTGTGCATTCAATGACTTCACAATGAGTGATAGCTAACAGTCTGATTCATTTCAATGCTACTACATGACAAAGGTCATTAGTATCACATGTTCCATTGACAAAGAGCTCAACATTATGTTCAAACCAAGCATAATAAAGTCAATCACCAAATTTCTACTTGGTAGTCCATCCAGGGACTATTATTGATGCAATATTGGTTGCTATAGTTGCTATCATTGTCCAGGGATAAGTATAGTTATTTAAAAATGGATAATCATGGGCTGGGGAGATGGCAAAATGCTTAAACACATTTGCCTGTCCATGAGAATTCAATTTCCAAGCCACCCATATAAAAACCCAAAGGATGTTTGTTTGCAGCAACAAGAGACCTTTGCACACCCACCACCACTACACACACAAAAACACATAAGTAAATAGAATTACTTTAAAAAATTGTAAGCATGTATTAGGAAACTCAAAATGTACACAGCAACAAAGAGGTATAAGTTAAATTGCCCAAGGAATGAATTGTATATAATACCTTATGTCTGGGGAAACAGGAGAATGAAGTTAATATTTTTATATTAACTATATATATATATATATATATATATATATATATATATATATTATAATCCAGTTCCACCGACAAAAGGCATGCTGCTCACACTAGCTGTGCCTTCTCTGCTTGGGGAAGGACTTTATTGGATCACTGGGACTAAGACCTCTTAGAATGGTATAACACACGCCTGGCTCAAATGCTTTATAAAACTGAATGTGCTCCCATGAGGGTGTAGCTGGTGAGCTGTTGCACTGCTTCTCTGGGATGAAATAGGTGGATTTTAGAGTACAGACAATATCAGCAAAACCACTGTTCTTGAAGCCTATTCTGCCTGCTTAAGGGAAGAACTGTTCCAAGGGCTTTGCTAGTAGCAACAAGAAGAAACAGAAATTGGTAACAGACACAATTCTCCCTTTTTCCTTAGTAGTATAAAGGATGTCTGATGTTGGGTGTTTGGGGGTTGAGGAGATTGCTCAGCTGGTAAAACATTTGGAGCACAAGTATAAGGACTATAGTTTGGGTCCAACAGCACCAAGCAAATCCCTATGAGAGCTATGTGGCATATATTCACATATATTCCCAGTGTTTGGGGGGCAGACAAAGAGGAGCCCTGGGGAAAATGGCTACTTAGCAAATCTGAATCAGCAAGCTCTGGGTTCAAGTGAAATATCACCTTAGAGAGATGAAGGAGGACACCAACCATCATCCTCTAGCCTCCTAGCTTCGATGTGCACACGCACATTCATGCACATGCATATGTGTCCACAGTTTTAGGAACACATATGTATATCCATGCAAATCACACACCTATGCATGCCAAATTCAATGAAATCTTGAAGAAAGAAAATAAATTGGGTGTTTGGGGGGAAACTGCTTATGAGGAACTAGTAAACCTCATCTCCAATTTTGGCTACTCCAAATAATAATTTTATGTTCACAATAGTAATCATGGCCTACTAGTAACATCAGTCTAATGGGTCTAATGCATGAAATGTATGTACAATGTTTATTTTTTTCCTTTATGGTCTGTATTTCGATACATTGAATGGGCCAATAATGAGTTGGTATCCCCATTTCTCCAGTTTCACTCTTCCCTATCCCCTATCAGCTGGATATCCTTCTCCGTGGGCAGTCTGGATCAGTCCATGGGGTAGGGGTTTATGGATAGCCCAGGAGTCATCACGGTTCCACACCCTTTTTATGTTGTTACTGAGGGGAGCATGTCTCTGGCAATTCTCCCCCTCCATGTCTTTTATAGTCTTTCCACCCCCTCTTCCGCTCAGTTCAATGAGTCATGGTGGGTGAGTATTAAGGCTGCTCTATTGTTGAGGTTTTAGGGGGGTCTCTGTACTTCTGCATTAGGTTGCATTGAAAATCGTTGTCTGTCTCCCTGGTACTTATTCTGTATTGACTGATTGGCTGTGGTTATAGGCCTCTTGCTTATCTCACCCGTGTCTGCAGGATTCTATCTGGATCCTTCATGGTAGATCTGGTGTGGCTCATCTCTTGCCCAGGTGTCAGGTATCAGCCTGTGTTTGTTGGAAGGGTTGGAGGAGCCATAGCTCTCTCTCTCTGCATTCTGAAACAGACAAATAGAATCTCCATTGGAGAGTGACATCAGTATAGGGTAACTTAGATACACATTTCTGAGTTGGATAGATACTATTGTTAACAGCTCTATGTAAATCACTTGTATAGTGCATCTCTCTTTGTGGGCTTAAGATACTGGTTCCTGGTGTTTTCTGTCCCCAGTTCCAGTTAAGGACTCACCTTCACTGAGTGGATTACTTGGCCAAATTAAAAGCTGTTGATTGCCTCCCGCAGGCTTGGGCTCCTCCATTGCACAAGTGCTCATTTCCTTGTTGGCTGTTCTCTCCTAGTAGGCACTGTGTTCAGCATACTCCTGGTGGCAGACTTCAGTTCATGACAGTGATCTCTGTTTACTCCAACTATCTTTGACCAGCTTCCCCTGGCAGCACTGTACTAACTACAACCTGGGTGCTGGTTACCGTTCTGAACCTTGCAGAGTCTCTTGATGCTGATTGATGGCTTTCTGTAGTTTCTTCAGCAACAAGATTCTGCCTCAGACCTGGGGTGAGTATTCAAGCTCTTTGACAGAATCCTGCCTTGTTTTGGGGACCTCATGGGTCACTTTGGTCAACAGCTCAGTGAAGTCAGGAGCCGGTGACTGGGTCCAAGATTTGCCAGATTGATCAATTTTCCATAGGCTTAGACTCTCTCCCCTTCTATTCACTGCCCCTCTTGCCAGGTGAAGCCCACTACTTGCTCATTAGGTTATAGTATACCCGTAAGGATTTTATGATTTTTGAACCACATTTGTTTTAGCTTCCTGCATATGTCATCACCTTCCCCCCCCCATTCCTTACCCCTCTCTCATAAACTCTCACTTTTCCTGACTGGTCTGTGTAGAGTTTAAAGTGACCCTGATTGGGGGCCGCATATGAGGGAGAATATGTATTTTGCTTGAGGGCAGTTTGAGTTTCTGCTATTAATTTTTTCTTTAGTTCTCTGTAGGTTCTGGAGATTAGGCCTCTGTCTGAGTTTTAGCTGGCAACATCATCTTCCATTTTGATGGGTGTCTATTGGCTCTGAGTATGGTGTTTTTGTCTGTACAGAAGCTTTTGATCCTGATGAGGTCCCATTGATTAAGTGATTGTTGCAATTCCTGAGCTACTGGAGATTTGCTCAGAAAGTTTTTCCATACTCCTAACTCATGTAGAGTTCCTCCTATTTTTTCTTCACCATTTGTTGAAGATACTATCATTAACACCCTTGTCAAAGACAAGTAACTAAAGTTACTTGCATTGAAAACTGGGTCTTCAATTCTATTCCACTCCTTTGTCTGTCTCTTCTGCCAATATCATTCTGTTTTAGTTACTATGGCTTTGGCTTTGTAATATATTTTAAAGTCTGGTATGATGATACATCCAGAGTAATTTTTTTTACTAAGAATAGTTTTAGCTATCCGAGGTCTTTTACCCTTACAAATAAATTTTGAGATTATTTTTTATGTGTCTGTAAAGAAAGAGGCTGGGATTTTTATTGGGATGGCATTGAATCTATAGATCACTTTTGGCAGAATTGCTATTTTTACTATATTGATTCTCCCTATCCATGAGCATGGAATGTCTTTCCATCTCATCACACCCTCCTCTATTTCTTTCTTGAGTATTTCAATATTTTCCTTATTTAAGTCTTTCACAACCTTGGATAGTAATATTCTAAGGTATTTGATTTTCTTTGAGGTTATAGAAAATGGGACAGTCTCTCTGATGTCTTTTTCTGAATGTTTGTCTTCTGTATATAGACAGGCTACTGATTTTTGTGTGTTAATTTTGTAAACTGTCACTCTGCTGAAGGCATTGATCACCTTCAAGATTTTATTGATACTATTCTTTGGGTGCAATATACATAGGATCATGTCATCTCCAAAGAGGGATAGTTTGATTTCTTCCTTTCTGATTTGTATCCCTTTCATGCCCTTCTCCTGTCTTATTGCTTGGGCTAGAACTTCAAGCACTATGTTAAAGAGCAGTGGTGAGAATGCACAGCCCTGTCTTGTTCCTGAATTAAGTGAGAACTCTTTGAGTCGTTCCCCATTGAGAATGGTTTGTGCCTTAGAGGTTCTTTATATTGTCTTTATCATGTTGAGGTATAGGCTGTCTATGCCTATCCTTTCCAAGTTTTTGAACATTAAGTGGTGTTGAATCTTGTCAAAGGCCTTCTCCACATCTATTGAGATGACCATGTGGTTTTTGTGGTTGAGTCTATTAATGTGGTGAATTACATTTATCGACTTATGTATGTTGAACCATCCCTGCATCCCTGGGGTGCCATACTTTCCTAAGTAGAGACACAGGAGCTTTGGAAGCTACCATTTCCCTATATTTTCTGTCTGCAAAAATAAATATCCACATTTCATACTGTCCTAAAATATCTCCAACAACTGGTCCTTGTAAGAAAATAATAATTAATACAATAAATACAAAAACTATCCTAAAATATCCTGTTACACCAGTAGTTATAAAATAAACATATTTATTAAATCCCAAAGCAGAATAAATTATAAATTTCATTGATTATCTTGTTGTGTCTTAAACATGTTAAAAATATTGTGTATGCGAAAGCTTTATCTGGAATCACTTTGAATCACTGTAAGAGAATACAGATATAGCCTGATGAGACTATAATGAATTCTTAAAGCAAGTTAAACTTAAGAAAGAAACTCAATACTTGGTTTAAGAGATAGGAATAAAATGCAATTTCAAAAATGTAAGTCAAAGGAATGTTTCTAAGACCTTATATTTCAGGTGAATTAGGATGCTTGGTAGCTTAATCAATTGAATTACAAATAAAAAGAGATAAATATGGAAATGTATTTGTAATGTTATCAGACATTAGAGTACCCAGGTCTCATATATCAAAATATCTCAGTATTTGATAAATTGATCATATTTCATTTAAAAAATAGTGTGGAATTTCACTAAATCAGAATATGCTTGAGAAATTCATATTGAAAAAGAAATTGTCAAACACCAAATGTGCTCTGTTGAAAGCCTGTGTCATATCACTGCCACGTTGGGTGATGGAGCCAGCAGATAGTAAAAACACAGGCACATTACCTCTCCTTTCTTCAGCTATTTCTGCTTCATGTGAAATTATTTCCTTTCAGTCTATGCTGAATTATGACTATCCTTCTGTCTCAAAACAATAATTTAAAGAAATTTCATTCTTCCAGACAAAAGCCACTCCTAATTCACAATTAGTACATATAATTCATTAATCACGTCATATTTTAGATAAATGCACTATTAACTACAGTTATCTAAGAAAGATAAACTTGTTACTTTTTCCAGTGTCTTTTATTACTCTTATTTTTGGAAGTCTGATGTTTAAATTTGAGAATAGACCCCATTGTACTGGTATGTACTGAATCAATGCTCTCTCTCTCTCTCTCTTTCTCTCCATGTTTCTCTCTCTCTCTTTCTCTCCATGTTTCTCTTACTCTGTCTTTGTCTCCCCATATGTTAAGGGCCCAAAAATCAGTGAGGATGGTTGAGAAATGGAGAAGCATTTTGTTCCCTGACATAGAAAGGAAGAGGCTTGCTTACTGATATAAAGAGAGAGATGCCTCAAGCTAAAACTGTCTTTATTTTGTCCTTTAATACAACACACACTGTATGTGTGGGTTCAGGTTTCTAATTTGGTCTTCATCATCAGTCTTATAACTGAGTCTCAGAGAACTGGCACAGGCATTCTTCACCCTAATACTTTTCTAATAATAACATCATTTTTGTTTTGAATTCAGAAGTCTTGTGTTTTCCCTAAGCTTCCATGGAAATATAACAGGATATCTAGCAAATATGCCAGGTAGAGGAAGTCATGGAATTCTTCAGATTTCTTGAAAGCTAGATTTAGAAAGTATTTTTGATTTGGAAAAATGCATCTTTCTATGTACCCATATACCTGCCTACACACATACATAAGCATACACATATACACCAACACATTCTAATATTTTCTTCTTTGAAACCTAAAAACGTATTTTGTATACAAGGATTAATAATTTATGATAAACCACAATGTTTTATCATAAACATATCTAATACATATAAACTGGCATTAACTTTTTATCATAGTTTATTTTAATTAAAATCTGTCTAAAATTCACTATTGTCAAGGAATTTATCTATAAAATCCATAGTTTAAATTAATAAATGTCACAATAATTATATAACTAATCCTGACCATGAGTTTTTATCTTGGAATTTGTAGAAGTACATTTTCCTTGACGTGTTTTTAGAAAAAGCATAATTACTTTTTTATATTTGGGTGTCATATATTCTTGTGCTGAACATTTATCCTCCCATCTCAATTAGAATAAGAGATGGTTTATTAACTATTCAAAATGTGAAGTAATATATGTACTCCAAAAGGAGCTAATTTTCTTAGATCTGAGGTTGAAGAAGACATGGGATGGAGATTCTAACTTGTTCAGATTGATTCTGCATTGGCTGAGCATACAGAGTAATTTGACTGAGTGACAGGATAGCAAAGCCTGGATGGTGAGGGATGGGTAACTGCATAACTCAATTCTGACTCTAGATTAGTTGAGCAGCTAAATGAGTATATCCACATTTGTTACTCTGCATTCACTCATATAGACCTATGTGTGTACACATATATCTGAAAATTAAAGATGAAATAACAGAAACTTCCCACCTCCTCTTTGGTATCATTTATTTTCTTTCTTCCCTCATCCTTCATTCTCCCTCTCTCTTTTTTTCTCTTGCATTATCTTTTTCATATTCATGATGCATTATATTTTCTATACAACTTTTATTTTTGAATACAGTAACTTTCATTCTTATACTTCTGATACTCTTTGGAATTATTTAAGTTTCAAGTTTAAGAAATTAATTGAAAGTATGCAGAAGATGTTTAGATTATTTTCTTAAGGTAAATTACAATCAGAGTCTTCAAACTATAAATCATTCTGCATACCAACATAGGAATCAATTTGAGGGAAAAAAGGTAGCATACTATTTAAGTGCTACTTATAAAAATGATGGTTTAAAATGTTTAAATTTAATATATAGACTAGAATTTATTTTATTCACAGACAGAATTCAAAGAAATAAGTATTGCTATATAAGAAAGCAATATTTGTTAATTATCACAAACCTATATTGTTTATTTGTTCAATATTCTTACAATCATCTTGATAAGAAAATAAAAAAAAACTGACTGAAAATTTGAATTTTAAAACATATTTAGTATTACTTTGCTTATCACTGAGAATAACAGTTTTTCAGAAGGTCATGAATAACATGACTAGAAATGGATGCCATATAAACCATATGAAGTAGCACATGACTTTTACCCCACCTTTGGTAAGTGCATTTGAAAAAAAACAAGCCAGTTCTTATTTCTTGTATTAATGCACAGGAAAGGCAAAAGTTCACCAAAGCTGTTGACTTATCTGCATATAAAATACCTACTGCTATTCAGGAGAGAGGGCTAAATGTTCCACAGCATTGAAAATTTGCATAATGAAGAAGAGAGTGCATTTAATTTACCATTAACTTGTTAAACCTCTCTGTAATATTTTCTCTCTGTAATTTATTTTTATATGTATTACAAGGTAATAGAAATCAAAACTCCAATAGGTTAATGGAGTAAAAAGAAAAAAAAGGAGAAAGCTATGAACTGAATTTGCACTTAGCATATTATCATAAAGAGACAAGAGAGTAAAAAGTATATGCATGTATTGAAGGCTAGTCATCGAAGACTGATAGTGGACTTCCAGAAGGCAGGTAAAAATGCTTCTAATCAATTGTTAATAATCCCTTCTGTGGAGGGGACGTATTAGCAACAAAGAGTGCAACACACCACGAGGCAATTTCTTACACTTTGTGGGATTCTAGTATGGCAGAAACTTCTGTAAAGGAAAATGGGATTAAACCACAGAAATTGGAAATGTTTGTATGGACAAATACATGATATTTTCAATATTCTAGTTAGGCTGATTTTATGTATTTAGAAGGCATATTTTCAAAGCATGGAAATAACGGAAATATTTTTGTTACATGCATGAATGACTTCTAACAATACTACTCATGGCAAGCGTGTCTCTCACCAATTCATCCCTGTAAATAGGGATGATATAATGCTTTATACTCATACATTTTATGATTAGAAATAATCCTTACAAATCTATATGAATTTAAGTAGGAAAATAACAGAGATTACAAATATGTATCCCTTTTTGGCTAAGAAGCTTAATAGTAGAGCAGAGGTCAAGTTGGTATAGGACAAAAGGGGCTGGGTAGTAGAGATCTATTTTTTCCCAAATTCCTTTCAATGTGTGAAATTCACATTTCATAGATAGCATAATTTTAAACTTTTGCAGGTCTATGATAATGTACATATTTTGACAAGTGTCATCCAACAAATGTATTATTTGTGATAATTAAACTAACCAATCATCATTAAACACTGCAATGTGAGCTCTTTAAACACGGAATCATTCATTTATTCTTTCACCTATTTCTGAATATAATTTTTTTCTGTGTGTCTGAATATGAACACATCATTCAGCCTTGTGTTACTGTGGAAAACATATCTTAGGGAAATCACCTTAAAAGGGAAAGATGTGTGTGTGTGTGTGTGTGTGTGTGTGTGTGTGTGTGTGTGTGTGTGTTTAAGAGTTTCAGTGGTTTCACTTTATAGTTGGCCAGCTTCATTATTTCTGAGGCTATGTTATGGTACTTAGTCATTGAAGAAGTATGTGAATGAGCAAACCAGCTCACATCACATCAGACAGGAGACAAGACCAGAGAGAGGCAGAAGCCCAAGAAAAGATTCTGTATTTAGAGGAATGCACACCATGACCTCCAACTTGGTCCACCTACTAAAATGCAATAAGCTAAGAAATCATAAATTATTGAGGTTGGTGCTGCCATGAAAAATCTCTCAGTAACAGATGATCAGGTATGTAACACATGAGTCTACGCAAAACACAACCACCACGTCACTTAGTAGTTGATACTCTTTTGTAAAGCTTTATAAGCATCAGTAAAGTTAGGTGACACCTTGTATTTGTCATAATTCCCCTTGCCCCCTCGTTGCTTTTCATTTATTTGTTTATCTGCAATTCTGATTCATTGGATTTCTGTCACTCAGAGAAAATTATGTGAAAGATCAATGAATATCTTCTGTGCTCTAAGGTTCAGCCTCTCTCTTCCGGTTACCAAAGGTTATACAAGAGTCGGTAATCATCAAGGATTTCCTTCTGTGAAAACATTACTTTCTCTTGAGGCAATCACAGCCTCTCTATGGAGAGGGAGTAGGCATGCTCATGGCAATTTCAGCTCAATGAACATATCACTCACTTTTGCATGGACAATAGCCAAAGCCACATCCCAGTTCAAAGTAATGGAATTGGAATGCTACTTGTCAATTCATAACTGTACCCAAGAAGTGACATTCTCTTCATGGTCATTCCTTAGGATTCAAATATTATATCTTAGCATTTCACTAAAAGATAATTTATCAATTTATGAAAAATGTGATATGCTACAGTTTTATTGAAGAATTCATAAAAATGTCATAGGATATTTTTTGCACTTCAAGTCTTGTTATTGATGCTCTTGGTCCTTTGATTGATGTTCCTGGTATAGTATTAAAACACTTGTTGAAGATACTGTGGAAGCTATACTTGAAAATGAATTTTGGGGTGTAATCATCATAATGAAGCTATTTGTCACCAAAAGAACTGAGCTAACGGTGTAGATGAAACATCACCATTCAGTTGATTTTGAATAATACAAAGTCTATAATTGAATGTTTCATTATTACATTTAAATAAGTTATGTTCAATGAGATGTTTAAAAAGGTTATGGGGATTGTAGACTAATGTTACAAAGTGGGTTTTTTTTATTGTCAAAAGAATTATACCTATTTAGTGAGTTTGAGTGAGGTGGCACAGTTATTAATGTCTCTGGAGCTTGCAAAGTAAATCATGAGAGTGTTTTGGCAAATCAGGACCGAAGGTACACCACTTGACAACTGATTTTATGTTAATTGGGCATGCCAGAAATAAATTTTCCCTTCACAACTTCACTTTATTCCATTTCTGATTTGTTTTATATTTGACATTTAGTAGTTTGACTTTTTTTTCTTTTTAGTAAGTTTCAGGAGAATTATTTTAAAATATGAACTTCTTTCCTTCCTATTTAATTATTTGTAAGCTTGGTGGGGGAGAAAATCATTGCCTTTTTGAAAATTGATAGGTTGATACAAATTTCCTGAGGCAATTCAATTCATGGGAAAACATGATGAAAGCTAGCTCCATCTTTCTTCGACAAGGAGGTAACCCAGCTCTCCAAGCTCACATGCGTTTGCTGCTCAAGTAATCTAAGCTCAATTCCTTTTAGATCTTTGTTTTCATGGATTTTTCATTGTTGTTTTGATTAAATGTCTGGATGATTGATTGACAGATCATTTCTCACTGGGCTGAATTGATTGTAGACTTTTCTGGATGAGAGCCACCATGTTGATAATTTTCTGAGTGGATTCTGCTGCTGGTCCCTTTTATGTAGTTTCTAGCAAATTAGCTATTGCTTTGCCATTAAGATATCTAGGATGTGCTCAAAGTCCATCGATTCCAATAATAGCATACTTAATATTTAAAAATATATTGTAGGGGCTGGAGAGATGGCTCAGCAGTTAAGGCACTTGCCTCCAGTGCCTAAGGTTCCTGGTTCAATTCCCCAGTACCCACATAAGCAAGACCCACAAGGTGGTAGCCCTGGTACTCTCTCTCTCTCTCTCTCTCTCTCTCTCTCTCTCTTTCTTTCTCGGTATCTCTCTGCTTGAAAATGAATAAAGAAAAAAAAAAATATATATATATATATATATATATATATATATATATATATATATATATATATATATATATATATACCAAACTGAAAGTTAAGATTTATGGTTATGAAAATAAAAATTAGAGTTTGAAAGATGGAACAATTATTTTATTTTTTACAATTAATACTTTCCTGATGATTAAAAATTAATAATTAAGCTGGGTAGGGTGACGCATGCCTTTAATCACAGAACTTGGGAATCTGAGGTAGGAGAATCACCATGAGTTCAAGGACAGCCTAAGACTAGTTAGTGAAATCCAGGATAGCCTTGGCTAGAGTAAGCCCCTACATCAAAAAATAAGTTATTTGCTTAATTAATTCTTCAACTATGTGCATATTTTTAAATAAACAAGTTACAATGACCAAACATAATTTCACTTCTAATTGAAGCAACACCTATTAACAAACCAAGAACTTTGGTCATACTGGGCAAGGTCTCTACCGCTGAGGTACATTTTGAGCACAGTCCGGGTCTGACAGTGCTTAAAAAATAAAATAATAATAATAATAATAATAATAATAATAATAATAATAATCTTTTCCAAACTAAAATCCCTTAATCACCCAGAGTCTAAATCAAAAAGCTTTTCACCTATTCTGAATAACCCATAGTAGTTAGCCTAGTTGTTTTGAGTTGTATTGAGTAACTCTTTCTTGCACAGATTTTCTTGAATAGACCTTGAGATCTTGAAGAAAGGATGTAAGCTTGTGTGCCAGGCAAGGTTACATAGGCCTGTAATTCCAGCTCCTGGGGAGCCTCGTGGGACATGGGGCAGATCATAAATTTATGGCCTGTCTAGTCCTTGAGTGAAAAGGCATCTTAGGGAGAAGATATCTCCCTAAGAAGTTATAAAAACATAAAAGTTGTTCAGTGGTAGAGCACTTTCCTATTATGTTTAAGGCCCTCTTTTTAGCCTCCAGTGACATAAAATAAAATAAAAAGAACATAGTTTTGAGAGTAAAGTTAGAGTAAGCATATGAGTTTTGAAAAGTTACTAGTACTTTCAGATGAATATAGGTCTATAGCCTAGAGAAAACATATTTTTAAAACAATTATTGGAGCCTTCATATTTGTAAATTATGACCTCCTATGAGAATAAACAGTAACAGTCTTTGAATGAGTGCTTTGATTGTATGCCCTAGAATGAATGGGTCAAAAAATTTGTCAACAGGAAGTTTGAGCTACAGGAAGAGAGAAAGTATTTTGTTTTTCTGTGGTTTGTTTTCTCAGAACTCACTCTAGAGCTTTGACTTACACTATTGGTTTGCTGTTCTGTTTCTGGAGTTTTCTACCTTGTCATGTAAGCTCCTTCAAGAACTGGCAAAATACTCACTTTAGCCCAATGGCTCTTGAACCTCAGTGTTCCTCTGAGTCACTTGGGGAGATGGTAGGAAAAGCAGAGTACACTTTGGTGGCACCTGCAATTCAGCAGTCCTCAGAAGCTAATGGTGAGGAATGATGCCAGGTCATAGAGGATGAGAAAGGGCACTCAGTGAAGATCAGAATGTGGACAGAAATTATAAGCAGAAGGACTAGAGAGGTGGCTTAGCAATTAAGTACAGTTCCTGTGCAAACATAAGCACCTGATTCAAAGTCAAGCCAAGGTGGAAAAGCAGTGAGGAGAGCATCCTATGCTCCCCTCCAGCCACTGCAGTCCAGTTACCCTGGTTGCAGACAAGCATAAGGGGCACTGACTGTCAAGGCACATACATGTGCATAGACCACATCACACCCCCCACAGCGTGTGTGCAGGCGTGTGCGCACACACATGCACACGCACACACGCACACACAAAGAAATAAAACAATAAACAAATTCCTCTGGATGATGAGTTGATAAAAAGTATAAGGGATATATTTTTTTTAAATCAGTTCCTAGGTAAACTGTATTAGACCATTTGTAAAAAATCTAACTTGGATAATAAATTTAAATATTTTTATGTCAGAGAAAACTCGAGAGGAAAGGTTTCTTTAAGACCTATTGGAATGACTATTTTTTTCCAGTTTGTCCCCTTTGATATTAAATATATAGTTCACTTGGCTGGCTTCAGGAGAGCCATCTAGAGTGATGGCTATTGACATCTCATGATTATTTACAATTTGTAGGAAACTAATAATTAAGTTCATTTATAAACACAGCAAGCTACTGAGATATTGCAATTCATCTTAGAAATGATTGTGAAAATTATAGTAATCCTAAGCACTAAAGAGGCCAAGTCCAATGTCTCAGCATGTTTTCACATAAAATTCAACACCAGCCATTTGTAAAAATATTTTCTTATTGAAGCTACAAAACACAGAGTTACTATAACTCAAATTCTAGGGATTCCATAGAGTTTTATGAGCTAAACTTAGTGTCTTTTGTTTTTTCAAAAAAAGGAATGTGTTTTCCACTTTTCCAGAGTAATAATGATTTTCACTGAGCTCATTAACAAACACAGGTATAAACAACAGACAGGGATGTGTACATGAGTTTTCATTTCTGTTTTTTCCAATGATCACACTTTCATTTTTTTTATCAAAATAAGAATAAATATTTACAAAACAGGAAACAAGAGAGTGTGAATAGATGGGCATTTATAAAGCTGACAGATATCAATGCTTGGCAAAATTTTGTAATAGTATTTATCCTAAATAAAGGCAATATTGTAGAAAACATCCATAAACAATGCAGAGAAATGTAACTCTATGGCCTTAAGAGATATTTGACTTTTCTCCTGCAGAATACATTTGTAAGTTGTGACTTTGGGACTGAATGCCTTAGCAATTACAGATAGATCTATCAAGTTTTAACTAGCTAATCAACTTTCTAAATGAATGACTTGATTGCAGTTCTATTCTGCTTCTCATTGAAAATGCCATTTGCTATTATAGGATTTTTTGTTAATTTCTCACTATTTTTATATGATACATAGTAAGAACACAAACTTTCACATCCTTGGAACATATAAACTAGTTTAATCAAGAAGAAAACTCACCATAGGAGTTCATTATAATATTCCAACAAAAGATCACATAGTTTGTACACTTTAACAGAAAGAACATAAAATAGGAAAATATGTTGTTTCTGTACATAAATATAATAGAAAAGGTATTATTTTAATTGAGGTAGAAAAATTAAGCTAAAAAGAAATGGAATTTTTTTTTTTGGAATGATGACTAAGGTACTTGACTGAAAAGGCATCTTAGGGAGAACATTGTCTGAAATCATTTTTATCTCTTTCTACTATACTGATTGTTCAATTATATTATGCACAATGTCTTCAGAAATTCAAGAGATGAAGATTGTCATTAAATTAAAATAGCTTATGTAAAAATGACATAAGTAAAATATTTTTTTAAAAAATCACAACTGATACATTAGAATGTTTTAGAAATTATATCACAGTTTTGAATAAGCAGGAAATAACAGGATTTGGCCAAAGTTCATCATATAATTAACTGGTCGTTCAGAATTAGTTGGCTTTATAGAATAAAAGTTAACAATAAAGCTTTAATTTCTAATTTACAAAAGGTAGAGGCCAGTCAACATTTTTAATAAATAACCATTTATTAAAAAGTACATACCTAAAACCAGGGTTACCAGAGAGGAGATACAATATTGCTTGGGCATTGGCACGAAATATCAAATTCACAAAGGCTATCTCTCAACATTGCATCATTAAACAAGGTCTATTCCAAAGAAGCCTGTCCTGGGGAATGATCATGGCTGTGAAATGAACAGCAGGGGTGGAACCATTTTAAGCACATGAGGAAGAATGTTGATGGGCAGCAAGTAGAAGCCAGGCCTCTCTGGTGAGGCACTCACCCCATGGAAACTTCCTAGGGATTTGTTTCACTGATATAAGATGCTCCCATTAAAAAAAAAAAAAAAAAAAAAAAAAAAAAAAAAACTCCAGGTGGGCAGAGACACGAGGTATTTTTCATCTCCAGCACCTGGCACTGTGCCAGGAAAGCAGTGGTTACATGATATTTTTTTTAATAAATGAATTATCCATTTGTTATGTGAAAATGAAAGCATGAATAAACAAGAACTGGGAAGGCAAAAAAATACATGCCTATTTCACACATAGTACAATAAAGAAAATTGTAGAATAATCAAAATATACTCATAATAAGTACATAAATATATTATTATTATTACCTAATAGTTTTGTTTTTGTTTATTTTAATATTAATCATAATGTTTTAGGGAACAGCAATGTAGACATTCACAGAACTTAAAAGATACATTCATTCAAAAAGTACTAAACTGTGTTTATGTGCCATACATATGCATATATACACCATATAAGGAGGGTGAAATGTAATGATGGTCATGGTCTTGATTGTGTCAAGAGTATGTTGCTAGAGAACATCGAGTGTAGATGTGTTTAATATATCAATAAAATTGATTATGCTACTGTAATTCAGAAAGTAAAAGATAGACCCAGAATGGGTTCTGTGATGTACTATCATTGACTTACCTCACATGGGTAAATGAAACTTTAAAGCTGAAAATTTTCAGTGTATTTTGAGTCATTTCCACACAGAAAAACATCTGATGATTGAAAAATTAAGAGCACTGTAAGTGATATTTTATAACCATCCTTTCACAACTGAGATGGTGTGGCAAGTATGAACTTCTAGAGAACTTAGAGGAAGTTATTAGAGCTTTAGTAAGGGACACATACCCAGCAGAGTATGTTCACCCTGCCACCATCAGTCCACATTGCTGCTGAGGGTGGTCTGCCTTTGAATAGCTGAGTCTTTGGGACTGACATTTAAAGAAACAGTCACCTATGGATCTTGCTAAGAAAACTTGACTTTCTCCTTTTACTAACTTAGACCAACTCATATCTTCTAAGGTTTCTCTGAACTTACTATTGGTTATCAATATGTTTTCTGCTCCACAATCAAAGCAATTTTGATCTAATGTGAAAAGATCAATAGCCCCTTTGACACTTTCATTGTAGTAGGAAAAAAAGCCATAAATTCTGCCTCCTGTTGTTTCTGAGTAGAAGGATTTAAAAATAATCATTTTTATATTACGTTGAGGAGATTTTGGAACTTGTCTGTCCTTTTCAACATTCAAATTTTAGGCGACAAAACCGAATGGTGATAAATATTGCCAAGTAGGGAAAACATAATTTGTTTAGTGTTTCTGAAAAGTAGTTTCAACACACACACACACACACACACACACAAACACACACACACACACACAAACACACACACACAACACACAGACACACACACAACACACACAGAAACAAACACAGATGTGTGCAGTGTTTCTAGGCACACTGAGTAAGGATGATCCACTTGTAGATAATACACAATTACTAAGCTGGGACATCTTTTAGATAAACTTAATTCTCTTTAGACTACCATCTGATCTAAAGAAACTTTCACAAAGCTATGGACCTGAGAGGTGCCAGCATGATGGTGAAGGAAGGGATGGATGGATGGATATGGCTACCTTCTGTATGATGACTTAATGCCTTCTGCACAAACTAGCATCTAACCATGTGTGATGGTTAGGCTTTGTTGTCAACTTGGATCTTTTTAATTATCTTGGGTGGGTCTCTGAGGATGTTTATAGGAAGACAGCCTCTCAGCAAGGGGCAGGATGTAAAGAAGCTCAAAGAAGCTGGAAGTAAACATCCTTTCCTGTGTGGGCCATGCAGGAAGGAAATTCCAGAGACTCAGGAAGCCATTACGTCTGGGGAAGGTTTGTAAAACCCTAACCTAAGTCTATAAAAAGGGGAAGAAATTCTCTCATTGGTCCCCCTACCTGTTCCCTGTTCTGTGTGTGTGGTGTAGGTGATGGGTTTTTCTCTCTGCATAGACCTGTGAAAAGAGGGCCAGTCTCTTTCGTTGTTAATGAACTTCCCCTTAATCTGTAATTTCAATAAATACTTTCCTCCCCCAAATTGTGACTGGTTGGAGATTCATCCCAGCAGTGTGTGGCTGACTAAGACACCATGGAGCTCTGCTTCTGTCATACACCACATTAGAGCATTTCACGTAGCCTGTGTCTAAGTGCGTATCACTGAAGCAGCTCACATTATACTGTCTGTGTTCAGATGATTTAATGACCCACTATCTGGTGTTCTACCTGAACCAGAGCCCACATTTTAGCAACTTCTCAAATGCTGTATAATTTTCTGCTGCAGATGGCATGGCTTTGCTTCCAAACCATACCAAGCTCCTTTTTGACATAAGGCTTCAACATAATTTGCACATAATCCTTTCCAAACCATGAAAATTCTTAGTTATATAAATCATGAAGAGTCATGCAGCTCAAGAAGGGCTACTTGTACAGTGAAGTACCCTACCTTATTCTATTATGGACCTTCTGCAAAGTGGGGGAATGACTTTTCATGTGACACAATAATGAGTTTAAATATTTTTCACAGTTACTGAAGATGATGCCTGTGAACTTGAAGGTTGACCCGAAATAAAAATCTGACATTTCATTAATGAGAAATGAGAAATGCACACATTTTTTTCTTTATTTAACATTGGATGCCACATCCAGCGTGTTCGTGTTTTCTGTTTGTCCCTGTACTGACATTGAACAGTTGCTAGTTTTAGATGAAAATGTAAGCACTGAAAAGCTAACAGTGTTATTTAAAATTCTAAATCAATGAAAAGTAGGTTTAAATCTTTTCACCCTTTTAATCATCTTATTTAGGGCCCCATAATCTTTGAAGGGTTTATCTTCACTGGTTCATTGATGGAGGTGGGTAATATCTCCACAAATAAAACAGCATGAAGTAGGATACATATATGATTGCAAAATTCCCTGGATCCAGGAATCATGCCATAGCTTAGCTGTGATCTCCAGGCTGTTGACTCGGAATCCACTCTCAAAGTCTTCTGTCTTCAATGTTGTCCAAAGAAGAACTCTGTTTTCCCCTTGCCTCTTGGCCAGATACCTCTCTGTGTCCTGTCAAAAGGCATTTCATATCTCCACAATGTCAGCTGGTGAAATTAAATGTCTCCAGAAATACAGGTGTTCCAATTTTATGCAGTAAAATCTTATATATTTAATTATTTAAAATCTGTCACCATTTCTATATTCCTCTGGTTAGTAGAAAAGTCAAAACTCCTGTGCACTGTTGTTTTCGCCTCCGGGGGCGCCATTGGCCACCGCAGAGGAAAAACAGAGGAGCGGTGGGAGCTGAGCGAGCTGTCTCAGGGCTGGGGTCCACAGAGCTGGGGGCTGACGCAGGGGTGTTCAGCGAGGCACAGAGGTGAGCAGATGTGTATAATATATCCACGTGGTTCTTTATTCAATTTGGGGGACTTACATTTATAGCAAAAAGGGGGTCAGGGGGATAGGGAATAGGGAAGAGAAAAGGAGATTGGTTGATTGGGGTGGTGAGTTACCAGCCTGCACTGGGATAGGTGAGTATGGACAACCTGAGAACATCTCATTTGGGGGCCTGAGTGGTGGGAAATACGTAATTCTAGCCATGGTCCATGGGGATGGGTACAAGGAAGTTTTTCTGATACCCAATGCCAGTCATGCTGAGATGGAAATGCTGGTTTCTGCGGCTGGCCCATGGGGGTTGGTAGTCAGGGTTGATGGAGCTGGGAAACGCCTGATAGGGGTTTCACCTCACTCATACATCCTTAACCCTTTGTTCTCCATTCCCTCAGTAGGATTGCCAACAGGCAGTGCCCAACAGTGCACATCAAGGGGAAGTGTCTCTGCAGATACACCCATGCCAGCAGGTGGACTCGTGGTAGCTCACTCTGTGGAGCAAGTTTGTTTACTGAGATTTCAATTATTTTGCTTCTTCTGGTTTATTGGGTTGAATTAAGACTATGTTGTCAACACAGTGACCTATGTTGATGTCCTCTGAACTGAATAGGACAGAGTAATTTCATTAACAAATTCTAACAGCAACTGTGAAGTCTTTTATAAGTCTGAAACAATATCAGAATATTTCCTTTTCACCATAATGAAGACATATTATAATGTTCAGTTATAATGTCAATTCCTACATGCACATTCATATTATCATGGGACACTTAACAAGTGGCAGAATCCATATTTATTTCCTATGTCTTTCCCTGTCTAACAGAACAGAAAAATAGAGGCTAACCACTTAGGAATCTGCAGTAGTCTACTGTAAAGGACTATGTTCACACCTTCTCAGTACTATCAGGCTAGTGAATTAAATCAGTCTTACAAGTAGTTCAGTCCTATGCTGTGGAAGTTTTCAAAGCTGATATGAATCTCTGCCCAAATGGGACCTAGTATTGGACCCCATTTATTCTCACTCTTGGAATTATATCATGGATATCAATCTGTGGCTAAATTCTCCATGTTATTCCTTTCCTCAACTCATGTTTAGTTCTTGGGAAAGTGCTATGAGGGCTAAGAGATGGCTCAGCGGATAAGGCACTTGCTTCCAGTGCCTAAGGCCCTGGTTTCAATTCCCCAGTACCCACATAAGCAAGACTCACAAGGTGGTAGCCCTGGTGAGCTCTCTCTCTCTCTCTCTCTCTCTCTCTCTCTCTCTCTCTCTCTCTCTCTGCTTGAAAATGAATAAATAAAATATTTTTAAAAAAGAAAGTGCTATGAGATTTACCATTTACCAGAGAACAGATTAATCCCACTTTCCAACTCCCTGCCTCATTGAGGCTCAGCTTCCGTTTCACTCTCTCCTTAGTTGGTTGAAATCTGTCTTAATTCTACAGCCTGGGCAAGAGATTGTGTCTTTCGGAATTGTGATCAGCCTTTGATGAGTACTATAGGAATGCTATGGCTAATTTAATGAACATACTACCTTAAAGTGAGACTATCTTACTCCCTAGAGTCTCAGGAGCTTGAACTCTGGACTCAATTTAATTATGTGAAAACTAGCGGGCCTGTCAGAATTCCTCCCTCAGGAAGTTTTAGGAGATAGCATTTCTTTGTGTTTTTTTTTTTTTTCCTGTCTTTTAGAGTTGTGTTTCTAGTTTGCACAGGTATGTGGCCCCTTCTCCCAGCTTCACATTCTCTGCAAGTATGTTTCTTCTCTTCTGGAGTTAGATTTATTTCTGTTTCCTGCAATCATGTTTCCTTCTATAATTTGTTTTACTTGTATAATGTTGGGGGTCTTTATTCATCTCACAGAATCATGCAATTGTAGTCCTTTTGGTATGTGTGTTGATTTCCTATCTATATAGTTTTGAGGTACTCTGCATTTAACTATGCATGTCTGTAGACAGATATGTGTGCAAAGGAAAGACCTTGCTACCACTTGGTTCTTATATAATTGTCATTTTTCTTGTTTCTCTTGCTATCATTATAATTTGGCTTCCATACTTTTGCCATGATATTTTCCACCTTGCCATCAAGGAAGCTGGTTAGATAATAGTATTGTCAATAATTAGTCTTAGGTAGATGAGCCTATTTAGAAAAATTAGGTATCAGTATTAGAGCACTTCTCATTCATATTAATTAGTTTTGGTACACAATATTCACTGAGCTCTACTATTTTATATGGTCTATCACAAGAGTCTGTTAAAAATTTGCTTAAATTTCAAAGCTTTCTTTCCATGCTTGACATTTCTGGTACCTTGATATTTTACTTCAATTAGTGTGAATTATTAACTGCTCAAGTTTTCAAGGATAGTTCTAACTCTAAGTTTTGCTAACATATTAAGTTGCTTGTAAAACATTAAGAAAAACTGATCATGGATTGATAAACTATTGTTAGTAGGTGAGTGCGTGGAATTCCACTTCTCCTGCACTTCTGAATGAGGCCCACACATATTCTCATATCTCAGTAATGGACTGTAGTTGTCCCAGGGATGATCAGTCTGCTTCATTAGCAGTCACCACACACTCCTCCTTGGTTTGCAGTCACAAAACATGAAGAGACCTCCCATGGTAGACTTTACCTCAGAAAGCAAAGGGCATTTAAGTATCTAACTTGGTTTTATTAAAGGAAAGACACAATATGCAAGAATTAATCTATAAGCACATCATAACAAAATAAATGAAAAGGTGAGATCTGAAAATAATATACATATGTGAGGGTGCTTTTGTGGAAGTGTTGAAATATTTGTATGCTTTGGTAAATGTATTAATCTCTGTGTGTGTATCTGTGTGTGCTTGTGTGTGTGTGTGTGTTTATGTCTGTGTTTACTTGAGTGCATAGTGTTGGGTGGAGAAGAATATATATATATATATATACAGAGATACACACACAGAGATATATATATATATATATATATATATATATATATATATATATATATATATATATATATATATGTGTGTGTGTGTGTGTGTGTGTGTGTGTGTGTGTATTTTCCTGATTGCAAATTTTTGTTTTGTTTATGTATTTGATTAAATAGCTACAAAGTCATAAAATGTTGTTCTAAGATCAATTTTTGGTTCTGTATTATAGTGCAATTTCAAGTCCATTAAGAGAATCTAGGTAAAAGAAACATAGTCCTCTTTGGTTCTTTCGGAAATTACTTGTGAATCTATATAGTTTTAACTTTAAAAATAGTCATTTTTCTTATATAAATGATTTCAGGCATCCAGAAAAGGTCATTCAAATGAATCATATTCAAATATAATCTAAAAATATATTTCTTAACCATTCCAATCCTATCTTATAAGAAAAATAAAATTAGTCTAACCCAATAATAAAATACAACAACTTGCTGGAGTAGTACATGTATTTTCCTAGAAAAAAAAATTAACTTTGTATTCCTTAATATTTTATGTGTTTCTTAAACTCTATATATTGAAGTTAATTTCTTCTAGAAACTCAATATACCATGAAACCTAATAGAATCACCTAAATAAACTGTCCAGAATCATAAAGATTTGGTATTGTGATAATGTGCAAGATATTATCACCTTGGAAAGTGATCTGGGACAGCATGCTTTATTCTCAGTTTGCTCTTTTACATCAGAGTGACTTTCATTCACATATTGTATGCCGAGAATGACAAGCAAAAAGATAAGGAATCTGAAGCTAAATTGTCTTCCTAAAGCACATAGTAGACCATAGAATTGTTTTTGAAAACGAATTGAGACAGCACATGGAAGTGGAGTTAGAAATGTTCTGTCTAAAATGAAGGTGATCTCTTATCTGTTGCTGGTGATGTTGGAACTGGGAGCCTTTTCAACATGAGTTCGGGTCAACAGTTTCATTTATTGATTGATTCTTTTTCACACTCCAGAAAAATATAGCAAAGGAAGTCAGAGGACAACAGCACAGCAGTTGAAATTGGGAAAGTAAAACTATAATCTAAGTCCTAGGGTTTATCATTTAGGTATTTTCAAGAGGTTTTCTTTCTGTTATGATTCTAATCTACTCAATGAAATAACTTGTTATTAATATATTACTGATGAAAGAAGGAAATGAATTATTGATAAAAATGGGCTTTATGGTAACTTTACCAGAAGGATGATGGCAAGAACAAAGGGAAGTGTGAAGAGAGAAGGGGCTCTCGGGGCAAATTGGTTATTTGAGCTTCACTTTTTTTTTCAGCCTAACTGTAAAATTGCCAAATATAACGGGTGTGGATAAAGTAGATAATGGAGAATATAGCACTCCAGTCTGGAAGTAATAAAGCTCTGACTTTTACAGGGCACTGTCCTTGACAATAATGCCAAACTGCAGGAATGATGGAATCTGCCAAATTCTCCCAGTGGAGCTGGAAGCAGCCCTTTCTTTGGCACACCTATTCTCTGCTTCTGGAGGAATCACTGTACTTCTTAAAAATCATGGCCAGGAGAACCTGGCTGAATACTATGCTATTCTTGGTCCCCTGTCACAAGGACTGATCCAGACGACCCATGGAGGAGGTTATCCAGCGGAGTGGGGAGGGGAGGGCAGCGGGGAATTGGGAATAACAACTCATTGTTTGCCCACTAAATATTGTAATTTATTATGGACAATAAAAAATCATCCCTTGGCAGCTTTTATTAATACATTGCAGACACAGTGAGACTTGAAACTTCCTTGTTATTTCAATACACACAAATACACAGTGACATATACACTCATATAGAGATGCCATATTTCCCTAAGCAACACCAAGATTGGTCTGTAGCAAACAAAATATTTTTCTGCATATTGTACACATTAGAATGAAATCAGAATGCAATTTATAAGTAAATGCATGCATAGAAAATATTATTTATTGGATATCACTGTTCCACACCTACCAGGGTCCCTTTTATGTGTGCCCACTGAGCTGCTTTCCATCATTTCTTAAAGATTGGATTTCACTCTCCAAGAATCCTGTTCAAACAGTTCATAACCCCTTTCTTATCATAGGGTAGGTCATTCAAATGCTGATAGAACTGAGCTTTGGTTTTCTCCCCTCTGGTGAAAGCACACTGTTTTTTATTGTTGTTTTTGTTTGTTTGTTTGTTTGTTAGTAAATTACTGATTAAAAAAACACATTTCTTTCAGAGACACCAAGACTATGACTTGTATTGTATTGTATGTTTCCCAGGATATGTTTAAGTTTTTCCCAAGCACCAGTGGGGCTCTTCCTGGGAATTGCACTGTTACTATAGTATCACAATAGTCTATTCTAGAAAGACACAAGACCTGTACAATCACAAACTTTAACTTCCCTACAGAAAGGCAGAAGACCACACAGCTTTTTAAATTATTTTAAAATTATATTTATTGTGCGTGTGTGTTTGTGTGTTTGCATGGGCATGTGAGGGTCAGAGGACAACTTCAAGGTGGGTATTCACCTTCCACATTGAATTAGGCCAAGTCTTTCACTTTTGTTCATTGATTAGTTTGGACGGTTATGGTAAATTTTCCTGTTTCCTCGCTCTTCCTCACCATGGAAACACCCTGATTAGAGAATACCAGTAAGATTTCATTCATATAGGATATTGGGAACTCAGGCACTCAGAATTTCAAATGTTTATTCACTGATATATCTCCCCAATCCCCAAACAATCTTATGGCTACTATAAACCAGAATTTTGTTTCTGACAAGAGAAATGAATCACTAACAATAATATAAAGGTTCTTCCCTAACATACAAAGAGATTGTAAATATATGGTCTATTTTCAAGAGGTAGTAGTAAGTCAGTAGCTCCTCAATCAACATATAGTCTCTCTTAAAATATTTTGAGATAAAAAACCACATCAGATATCAAGTTATCAAAAGTTAATGTTAAAATTGCTTCTACATTTTCAGACTTAGCTTTCATTTTAATACATGTTTCTCAGAATCTCATGCTATGGCAGCTAAGGATGGATGATAAATAATGACGAATGGATGAAATTAAGGCAGGAAATTTAATTTTTGTAGGCTTAAAGACTTTTTGTAGGCAAAAGTAAAACACACAGGTATTCTTCAGAGGTATCAAACAAAGAAATAATTAGCAAGTACTTCAGGTAAAAAGATATGTCCTGAAGATATACTGTCCTGATTCTGAATTCTGGTCTTTGCCTAAGGCTGGGACTATAGGATAATAATAGTACTAAGGCTATGTCCTATTGTCCTGATTCATATTCTAGTCTTTCCCTAAGGCTAGGTACTATAGGAGAAATACCATTTAAATTTAAAAGGAGATTTTGTTATCAAAATATTTCAAGCATAATTTTTTCAGAGATGTCATATTTATAACAAACACTTGAGGCTTCATTTCTTAGAAATCTTACATGGATTAGTACTACACAAGCAGATTAATTTCCTTAAAAATGCTTCTAGAATGATCGATAGCCCATAGCAATTTCTAGGTAAACAGGTATTATTTCATTTGCTTTATGCAGTAGAAAATAAGAATATGTCATGTGTTTTATAAACTGTGCATAAAGGGTTCTTGTGTCATATTAATCTTATTTATTTATATTTATTTATACTAGCCTTACATTGGCACATACTCATTTTTGTTTCTTTATTGCACCTAGGTACAGTATAAAATTATACTCATTCATTTATTTTATATTCCAATTAAGTATTGCCTGACCATTTCCACTAAATAGGCGTTGTTGTGGTTTTCTCCTCTGGGTTTGCTGCAGGGCTCACATCATGCTTTGGTATCTGTGCCTGGAGGAATGACTACTCTGCCTTCACCACAAGATATATCAATGTGACCATGTGTTACGGCCTGTCTAGGGAGAGTTATTCAAGAAAAAAATTCTGATTTAAAGTAATGTACAGAACTACTCCTGATTATTACCCAACTAAATCTTTCATTTTAGGAACAAAGAGGCCCTTGGCAGCTGTGTGACAGTACACAGTTCTATATAACTATTGTTCACAATATAGCTTTTGCTCAATAGTTCCTTTGAGATCTCGGAGCTTGTTTTGAAAATTTTTGTAAGAGTTCTTGGGAATCAAGTAATACATTTATTCATGTATGAGTAAAAATGGTAAAAAAAAAATACCCTCAGACTCTTCTATGGTGCCTCACTCGAGTCGTCGATTAAGTATCATTTTTCAAAATAATATTTCGATGCACTTTAGGAAAAGTATCATTGACCACTTTCACGACAAAACATATGGAATTAATAATATCTCAGCTATTGATTTTGCTTGAGCTTTGTTTTATAGCTGTGGTCTCAACACTGTGTTATGTTCCTTTGAGGAAATGTTTTTGAATATTTTATATAGAGAGAAAGAAAGAGAGAAAGAGAGAGAGAGAGGACACACCAGGGTCTCTTACTGTTGCAAATGACCCCCAGATACATGTGCCTAGCCCTTTGTGCATCTGGCTTGATGTGGGTACTGGGCAATAGAACCTGGCCCTACAAGCTTTGCAAATTTCTTCGTGTAGCTATTATCTATCATCTATACTTTCTGTCTTCTCCCCCACCTACCTCTCATCTATCTCTATTCCTTCTTTTCTCTCTCATATGTATCAACTTATCAGTCTATCAAATGATCCCATTTATTTACTTTATAGTATATTTTACTACTTTGTATTACTTAAATATATTAATTTTTGAAAGAAAACAAGTTTCCTCTTGGGGACACATTTGTCCATTTCCTAGCCCCTACATTATTCTTGACACAAGCAGAGAGTAGCTACTATCACCAAGTGGTAATAGAGAAGCATCAGATGTATAAAATTGACATTTATAAGAAAATGTTGCTTATTTCAAAACACAAATAGTGTCAAGACTGAGGAACTTTATAGTAAAGAAGTATTCAAGTTTTGTTGAGAAGAGCTTATCATTGGAACAAAAGAGATATTGCAAAATAAGACTCCATAATTTAATCTACATGGTCCCATAAAGGATGTATCATATTCATTTCATTTTCAAACCTAAATGAACCATACGCATGAATGCAGGTGTAGAATAAATGTAATTTATTCTATGATTCTCTAATTTATATTATCAAAGATCATTTGTATAAATATCATAATTGAAAAATCCCTATGGCATTAGCCATTCTAAATGCATCACCTAATAGATAGTATGAGTTACTATTTGATGATTAAAGGCTGTTCATTTTTAAAACATCACAATGTCTCTTAGTAACTATTAAGTGCATCAAAAAGAGATGTTTTTATATAGCCAATGCATTTTTTAATTCCATAAATTAATATTAAGGTTTTTTGTTTTTTTAATAAATTTTATTTTAAAATAAACATGCTTTTAACAATACTTTAATTAATCATATTTATCTTATTAAATTATATCTTATAAAAAGAAAACAGAGGTAGACACCAAGGGTGACCAAAAGTCCAAAACACTAATCCAGAGACTGCTCAGAACCTAACAATTATGTAAACTTTACATTTACCCACCATGACTCAGGGAAATTTCCAGAAGAAGTGTCAGAAAGACTCTAAGAGCTTTAGTGGTGGAGAATATCCAGAGACATGGCCCTGGCAGCAACTACATGCAAAGTAGGTAGGGGGTGGGAGGAAGGGCTACCTCTAGAGCAATTCACAACTCCCTTCAGCAAGGATGGATCCAGTCTAACCAAAGAGGAGGAAACCCAGTGGATTGGGGACAGGGAGGAGGGAAATGTGGGTACCATCATAAGATTTGATCATACTAATTATGGATAATAAACATATCAATTAAAAGGCAATGGAGGTGGAAGCAGGAGATTCTGAAATTCACAAGACAGAAATTTTGTATGGAGCATACCCTGTCTCAGCAAAATTCTTGCTCAAATCAACTCCTGCTTGTTATTTGACCTTCACATGTACACTGTAGGGTCTTACTCTCATCCAAGCTGACCTGGAATTCATTATATAGTCTCAGATTGGGTTTCAAACTCATGGCAATCCTCTGACCACTGTCTCTCAAATTCTGGGATTAAAGGCATGTACTACAATGCCCAGCCCTTAAGGGATAATTTTGAAACTACTTACTTAAAGGAAGATATATAAATGTGTTTCCTTGCAGAAACAAAATCTGCAGTGAATCTAGCTGGGGCTGAAATATGAGAATATAGAAAATAAATTTAGTTATCAAACTGTCTTGCTGTGTGGACAACTGTGAGCGGACTATTGGGAAGTGTCTTGAAATGTTATAGCTTAGGTTTAAGAGGGTAATATGGAATGCTCACATTCAAATGTTCCTTGTGAGACATTCTCATCTTTCAGGAATATGTTCAGGTGAAAACCTCCACTGAACAATTATTAATGGGAACCATGTTCTTAGAAGCTAACCATGAACTCAGTGGTGGTTCCATCAAGGCAACAGTAGAGCTTATAAATTCTGTTCTTTGTAGATGACAAAATAGTCACAAGCCTATTTTCTCACATCCGAAATACTTAGAGTGCTTAATAAGAATATGCAATGTAGGCAGAAATGAGATGAATAAATAAGAATCTATACCCTCCTATTCGTTGCATTACTTTATAACAAATACTGCCTATTTGTTGTAATGCTTTATAGCAAAAAACATTAGCAGAATTATATTTTAGTAATCATGTCTATTACAGATAATTCATTTTGTTGTCATGAACAGTAGAAGCCCATATGCACTGACAGGCAAATGACTGAAGTTTCTATAAGGATAACTCAAAAGGTTACTTGCCAAATTAAGCCTGATTGGCAATGCATGGAGTAATGCAATCAGTGCCTCACATTTAAAAATTATATGATATGTAAAGCTTTCTCCTAACAAGTTTTAAGTAGTCAACATGTTTTGTAACTGGAAAAAGCGTTAGAAATGGCTTTGTTATACAAAGAATGGGACTACCACCTCTTGGTTCTGCCAATCCAAAAACTTTGCTGAATTAGGCATCATGTCATAAGTTTTAGAGAGTAATTTGACACAGTTTAAGTTTAAATGTTATAATAGAAACCAGTCCCACACTTTACATTTTTTTTTCATTTTGTATCACTTTTTTCCATGAATGCCTCTTTAAAAATACATTTCAACAATGCCACAAATATTCAGGAATGCCACAGACTGGTCTAATCTGAATCAAATTCATCCATCATTTGCATTAATTTGGGGCTTTCTGTATGAGCTGAATCTCCTGTGAGGCTCACTTGAAGATCATTCTACTCTCACTCCATCATTTGAACCAATGACTCCTGGATTTGAAGTAGTTATGCTATTATTCCCTATTGAGAAAAAGATGGATGTCGAGTAGTGAGGTAGACTTGTAGTTTAAGCCCTTGATAGGAAGATAAATTCCCATAGTTACCATTTGTGATCGATTGCCCCGATTTGCACTCTTGAATTTAAGCTCTTTCAAATGCCACATTTGCTAGCCTTTATTCTAACTTAACCATGAACTAATGGGCATATTTTAAAAGGGGAATAACATAGCTTAGAATTTCACTGTGTACTATTTTAAGACTGCAGCTGCATTTATTACCATATTCCTTCATAAATACTCAGACTATTTTTAATCTAACTTTTCGGCAAAGATATTAGGCCAATGTGTTTTTCACACCTTACTTCATTCTCAACATTCAGCACAGTGAAAAAGAAAAAGCGAGATAATTAAAGCACAGTCATAAAAAATAAAAATTAGGCTACTTCTTCCTTATTTCCATAACCTATGAACTTGGAGAATGTGTTAACTGCTTTTTTTTTCTTTTCTTTAGCACTGCAACATGCATTTTACTTTCCTGTAGGGATCTTTCAGCTTAGCACTCTGCAGGGCTTGCTTTCAGCTACTCTGGCTGTCCTTGTCATTTGCATAACCACTATTTATTTTTCTTAGTTTTTGTATTGACAGTAATTATATATGCAAGTGATGCATTTTGATCCCCTCTATGTCTTTCTCCTTCCTTTCTTCCTCCACCTCCTTCTACTTAACCCCATCTTCCTTCCAACTGGTTCCTCTTCTATTTCACAGCATTGTTTTTGTCCCTCCATCCAAGACAAAATGTTCAGGGGTGTATAACTTCTCTTTATTATTCTTTTTTTTGCCTTGACCTATATAGTATTCATGTTTTGATCATATTTGATAAAAATAAAAGGGCATTATTGACAATGAATATACTAGAGATTAGAACTAGTGTAGCAATACAATTTGTCTTGGAATTCGTGTCAGATACCCGTGTTAGTATCTTCTGAATAGTTTCATAATATGGTGAGCATTGTTGTCCTGACTGGAAAGAGGAAACACTGTATCATCATGGTGGCAATGGATTCATCAAGCCACACTGACTAGGGGAAGAAGTACCCACGTAGCTGGGATAGTATTTATGAGTGGATCTCTAAAGATGCTTTTGGATTTTGCATTTGAATCAACAGTCTCAATAAAGACCCTCAATAAAAACCCTCAAACTTTTATTGTATTTTAAAGGTCAATAAAATCCAAAGGTCACTGTTGAATCTCTATTTAGGAAGACCATCTACTCCTTACCTCCAGTACTGGAGCCTCTGGTTAGATCTTTGGATTCCAAGATGCATATACACACTTCCAAAGTTCTTAGTGTCGACCTAGAACTAGGATGAATGTCACTGGCATCTCTGATCCTCAAACCTTCATATGTGGATTGAATTGTACCCACTGACTTTCATGTTTAATTAGCTGCCAATCAGCTAATCGTGTGATTTATTTTAGTCTTCAAAATCTTGTGAGCAGTTACTCATAATAAATTACCTCCAACCTAGGCATTATTAATCTATTTATCTATCTATCTATCTATTTATCATCTATCTATCTATCTATCTATCTATCTATCTATCTCTCATCTATTTATCTATCCATTATCTATCTATCTATCATCTATTTATCTATAATGTCCCTATCCATCTATCAACATAATTCTGTTTTCCTTCCCTTGACAACTCTAATAAATTGCACTCTAATAAATTAAGGGACTTTCCCAAAGATTTCATAGTTAATAAGTGACAGATAAAGGACTGCAAGCAAGAGAATTGGTTTAATCAGATGTAAGTTTTATGATCTGAGTTCTTCACAAAATACTGTATCTTAGAATGGTAGATTTATTAGCAAGGAAGCTTAATACATCTTAACTATCTGCTAAACAATAATAAATAAAATCTTAATTTAAAAAATTAACATAGTATACATTGCCTTAATAATGAAGTTATTGTCTGAAATTGAAGTTATTCCAAGTAAAATAAAATCAACTTTGGAGCACATGTGTAATGGAGGAGCCTGGGCCTGGGGGAGACAAACAACAGCTTTAGAATTCGGCCAGTTTTCCACTTGGTGAGGGAGACCCCTTGGCTGGAACTTGGGATTCAGGACGATGGGCACCGGATCCCATACTCTTGGGCACCCAAGACAAGATGCACTATGGGAGCAATTAACGGGGAGGCTACTAAAATAGAATCTAGGTAAACCAGAAATGTGTATACTTGTTAACCTACACTGATCACACTCTCCGATGGAGATTGTGCTTGTATTTTTCAGGATGCAGCGAGAGAGAACTGGGGCCCATCTAACCCTACCAACCGACCATAGGCCGATACCTGATATTCTGGCAAGAGAGGAGCCACCAGAGTCATACCGTGGAGGATCCATATGGAATCCCGCAGAGAAGGACGGGAGGAACGAGGGACCCACAGCCACAGACATTCAATCAACACAGGATAAGCCAGTGAGACAGAAACCAACGATTTTCAACACAAAGACCCCTAAGCTCACAACATTAAAGCAGCCTTAATCTTCATCCACCACAACTCAGGGAACTGAGTGGAAGAAGGGGCGGATAGATTGTGGTGGGGGGCCAGAGGCATGGCCAGGAGAAACTGGCTGAATACTAGGTTATCCATGGTCCCCTGTTACAAGGACTGATCCAGATGACCCATGGAGGAGGTTATCCAGCAGAGTGGGGAGGGGAGGGCAGCGGGGAAATGGGGATAACAACTCATTGTTTGCCCACTAAATAATGTAATTTATTATGGACGATATAAAAATTAAAAAATAAAAAAAAGAAATACTAAAATGGTAGGGAAAATTCTGGCTATTTTCTACATTTTTTTCAGGAAGATTTAACAAGTATTTAAAATCAGCAATTCCTTAAATGTGTGTTGTGTCTCATTATTTTATTTAGGAATAACAAACAGTTATTGAATTTCTGATATGTAGAATTAAGAAAATTATTCCCTTCTGAAAGTTTAGAATTGCAATTTCTGCTCCCGAAAAAGCCAAAATGGCCAAAATTGACATCTTTGCTTCTATGATAGTAGGAAATTTAAGCATTTCTTCATAATGTGGTTTTCAATTTTTCTCCAAACTCATCAAGAGCTTGTATTAGGAAAATATTTTAGCTAGAATTTTTTCTTTTCCTTTTCTTCCTTTTTTTTTTCACTCATGGCAATTGACATGTTCCAACCTCCCAAGTGCTGGTAATAAAAGGATGAGAACCTCACCCCTAGCTGAATATTTTAAACATATATATTCTTTTTATTGTATTTATCACTGAAATTACTAATTCTTTTTTAAAATATTATATTATATTATTTATTTATTTTAGAGAGAAGAGAGAGATAAAGAGGCAGACAGAGGTAGAAGGATGGGAGGGGTAGGGAAGATGATGGGATAACTTATACAATAAGCTAAACCAATAATGAATCAAAATCATAAAATCCTTACCTTCATACAGTAAGCTCTTGAGAAAGAAGCAGGCATGTCTAGTAAGAGGGGCTGTGAGTGGAGGGGAGGAAACCAAACCCCATGAAAAAATGATCAGACCTGCAACTTGGTCCCAGCCAATGGATCCTTCCCACACTGAGCTGTTGATCAAAGAGACCTACAAGTTCCCCTAAACAAGACAGGTTTCTGTCAAAGCTCTTGAATACCCACCATAGGCCAAAGGTAAGTTCCTATTGCTGAAGAAACCACGGAAAGTTATTAAACAACACTGAGAGACCTGTGAAATCCAGTGTGGTATCCAGTCCACAGATGGTAGTAAGTGCAGTGCTGGAAGGCTGATTAGCTGCCAGGGGAAATTGGTCAACCATACATGGAGATAACAGAGACCACTGATACAAAATGCAGTCTGATGCCATGAGAAGGCTGAACACACTTCTTTCTGGTAGAAATTAACGGACCAAGAAATGATCACTGGTGCAATTGAGGTGCCAAACCAGGGTGGCGGAGGTATTCAACAGCTTTTAAATTTGCCAAATAAATTCACTCAGTGACAAAGAACCCTTAACTGGAATTGGGACTCAGGGCAAAATCCAATGGGAGTGTAAAACTAGGGCTCCAAAAAGAAATCCCCATTATCAGAAAACTACAGAGAGGCTAATCTCAATAGAATTTTGCCAAATTAGAAATGTGTGTCTCATTTAACCTATACTGATCTCACTCTCTGATGGAGATACTGTTTGTATTTTTCAGAAGGCAGTGAGAGAAATGTGGTCATTCCAAGTCCACCAATGAGTTGCAGGCCAAAGACTGATATCCCAGCAAGGGATGAAGCACCCCAGGCCTATTGTGTAGACCTCAAGTGAAACACTTGAGACAGTGGTGGGACAAGAAAGAGACCTATAATCACAGCCAATCATTCAACCCAGGATAAGTCAGTGAGACAGATACCTATGACTTCCAACACAACTTAAAATAGAAACACAGACCCTCCTAAGATCATAGCAGCAACAATGAAACAGATTTAAAACAGCCTCCATGAGTCAGGGACCTTAGCAGAAGAGGGGGCAGAAAGATTGTAAGAATCATGTTGGGAGAGATTACCCAGAGACATTACCCCCCTCAGCTACAATTCTAAAAGATGGGGGGGGGGAGGCAAGGTTGCCTCCTGTGTTATCCATAACCCCTTGCCACATGGATTGATCCAGTGTGCCCAGCAACAAGGATACTCACTGGATTGTGGACTGCAGGGAGGAAAAAGATAAGCACACTATTTACTCAAACAATGTATCTAATTTTGGCCAATAAAGATAAAATTTAATTTTTAGGAAAAAGAGTCAGACAGAGAAAGAGAGAGAAAATGGATGCCAGGGCCTCCAACCACTGCAAAAGAACTCCAGATACATGTGCCACCTTGAGCATCTCGATATACATGGGAAATGGTGAATTGAACTCTGGTCTTTCTGCTTTGTAGGCAAATGCCTTAACTGGTAAGCCAACTCTGCAGTTCTGAAATTCCTATTTCTTTTTAGGACACATATGTGTACATATACCATAGCTATGTTTTCAGAAATCAATCATCACTCATGTAATGGAGAAGAAATTGAGAACATTTTCAGTGGAACATCAGCATAAAAAGCTAAAATAAGCAAAAGTCTGGAAAACAACACAGGAACAACAATATATGATACAGAAACAGATATGACTAACATAATGTTACTAATGGGAGATAAACTGTTACATACGAACTAGAAAGATGTAATTAAATTTGAGGTACAGTCTAATCATGTTATTACCCCAAATGATAGGATATTAGTTGCTTTCCCCATTATTGTGAAAAAAGAGCTAACAAAAGCAACATAAGGAAACAAGGATTTATTACGGATCACAGTCTGATGGGATACAGTCCGTCCTTGCAGAGAAAGTCATGGCAGCAAGAATATGGGTAGCTGGGCACGTTACATCCACAATCAGGAAACAGAGGTCAAAGCTGCTGTTCAGCTGGCTTCATCCTTTTCATTAAAAGCTAGAAACTGTGGTTCCTGCCATATCCCAAACGATAAATTCCCTCACAGACATGCCCAGATATATGTTTCCTAGGTGATTCTGGAACCTTTCACATTGACAGTGTTAGCTATCAGTGATAGATTTGGAAATATGCATCCTATGATTGGCCATAAACCACATTCATTTTTCCTTCATTGTTTTTTTATGAACCTGCTTCCACTCATGAACATCTCAATTCTATTTCACATCTGATCGCTGATGGACAAATTCATTGATACACAGTGGCATTGAATATTCTGAAATAATAGACTCAAGGTTTTAGAGCACTAGGGAACTTGTAGTTTGAATTTCTTCAATTCAGGTAGCTTCTTGTGTTCTAAATGCTTGCATGATGGAGTAGATCAATCCACAGTTAATCTTGCTGAAGGAAAATCAAGATTGCTACCTTACCTGTGGATTGAGCACTGGGCCAGCAGCTGCAGTTGTGGGTCCTGGGTTTGGCTTGCTTAGCTCACTGTTGATAACGAATTCAGCTTTGAGGTGGACTTAGAGAGAATCACTAGAACACCATTTGTATTTGCAGCATTTTTAATCTAATTTTCTCTTTAAGTGATATAGATTGTTTACTATCAACCGCTTTAGCTTTGAAGAAAATTCACCAGAATTTGGTCAAAACTAATAATGTTTTTCTTCAATTAAACTAATTAGACATTCTGTACCCTGAAGCCATTTTTCTTTTCAATAGGAAAGCTGTATATTTGATGTATGAGATGAAACATTATTGAAAATGAGCCAAGCTACTAATTAATTGAAAATATGCATGAATATGTTTAAGTTCAAAATGAAAGTACAAGAAATGGTGAGAAAAAGGTCTCCTTTATGCTACTTGAGGAAAAGCTGTGGTTAGTCTTGTTTTGATTTTTATTTCTCATTAAGTGTCTACCTACTCTGACAATTTCAGGTAAATACAGCATTGAAAATATTCATTAATAGCTTAATATGTTAAATATGTTAATATCTACCCATTAGGAATTTATACAAAAACACTTAAAAGCTGCTGATTGCTTAGTGAGTGTTGCACACTGTCTGTGGCTCAAGGGAAAATGGGCAAAATAGTGGTGAGATCTGCCTACCATTGACAGATTTTCACATTGACAGTAAGTACATCTGATGTGAAGTTACAAGAGGATCTTTTCCCTCTGTTATATTGATCATTAAACCCAAAGCAGCAGTCTCACCATGAGAGAATACTAGAAAGAAACCCAAATTGAAGGGTCTCCTGTAGAATTTCAGATGAGGATGATCTTAATCATTTTTGAGGTGATTGCTATTGTTTTGTTTTTATTTAATATCAAATTCTAAAAAATAGCCACAGTTATCCCCAAAAGAAATGAAATGTCACTATATATATATATATATATATATATATATATATATATATATATATATATATATATATATATACCATCGGGGATCAGAAAATTTTCATCAGAGAGAGTATCTGGTAAAATTATATATTTACTGTCAAGTTTAAGTAATGAACAGTATTCTAATGTTGAAAATAGTGACCAAAATTTGTGATCAAAATTCCATCTAATTTTCAGAAAATCACGTGAGTTCTTTTGCCTGGCAATGTGGTAAATAAGTACAAGAAAAGTGTACAGTGATGATATTTCCTTACAGTGTGACTTCTGTCGTATACTTTTACTAATGAACACAGGAAATCGTCAAGCCTATTAAAATTTCTATCAATTTGTTATATTAATTAGACTCCTTTTAAGTTGATATACTGAAATCCTAATTCCCACAATTCATGTCTTGGAGATGAGAACTTTACAGTGAATTAATTTAGAATGAAGATTTATCATGTAACTTTATTCAATATGACTTGTGTCTTGAAGGAAATTTGGGATTTTGACACAAAAAGATGCATAGAGAGAGGAAGATACAAAGAGATATAGGAAAAAATATATATCATTAGCAAGCCAAGAAGTCTGGTCTGGAAGATATTTCTCTCTCAGCTCTTAAAAGGAATGAGCCCTGGGATTGCCTTGACCATGAACTTTCATCCTTCAGAAGTGTGAAATTAGTGAATGAATTAATTGCCTGAACTTAAACTTCTGGGCAATGTCTACAGAAGTTGAGAAGAGAGAATATAAAACACCATGTACATCTGTGTTAGTTCTGCCACACTGTGTCTTTAACAGCATAATTGTATTTTACCAACATACTGGAGGGGAGACAGCTGAGATACAGTTGTAGCAGGACTTGACTTTATTCAAATGTTTCTCATTTTTATTTAAACAAGACATTTATTTCTTCTTTTTTTCCACTTTGTATTTGGAGACACTCACCTGACAATATTTAATCTCAATTACCTCCTAAAAGACAAAAAAATCCATATATTCATGATCTGACAATCTGTGGGTATATGGAGTTTAAGAAAACACAATTTAACCCATACCAACTATTATATTAACAGATCATGTTGTTTGGTTGCTTGAAATGTTTCAGAATATTGAAACATTTATATTGTCAATATTAATTCTGTGGTCATTCAGTTGATACTATTTTCACATGAAACTATTTTGGGTGGATATTATTTCCAACCCCTATCTCTGAGAATCACATATGCCCTCTGCTTTTAACCAAGGTGTCTCCTTGTTATGTTATTGGATTAACTTTTTTTATGATTTGGTAAACATAGTAAACTAAAGTTTTTTTTTTTTAAGTCAACCTTTTTGGACAGATTTTTTTAAAACTACTATTACCTTTTTTATTATCTCAATTCCATGTTAAGTAATAGAGAAAGGTGCTATTTTGTATTCATAGGCCTGAATATTTAAATGTTAAATTATTTACAATTATTCATGTATTCAGACAACCTACATGTTACATGCACTATGTATTACTGTACTTTAGTCTTTGAAGCAGGCTGGGAAGAGTATATAATACCTACTTCTACTTTTTTTTAAATTTTGTTTGAGAGACAGAGAGAGAGAAAGAAAGAGAGAGAAAGAGAGAGAGAGAGAGAGAGAGAGAGAGAGAGAGAGAGAGAGAGAGAGAGAGAGAGAGAGAGAAACATGGTTCTGCCATGACCTCTTGAAACTGCAAACAAAATCTATAAATATGCATTACTTTGTGTTCCTGGCTTTATGTGGATACTGGGGATTGAAACATAGCCATCAGGTTCTGCAAGCAGGTTTTGTTCTCCACTGAGCAATCTCTCCAGCCCAGTTCCTGCTTGGTTAATACATAGTTGAGAAAGGCTTTGATGTTTCTGGAAATTTATTTAGTTTAAGGATAGAAATACTTAAGAACAAAGTATTTGCTTTGCTTCCATTTTCATTCTGCAACTAATTAGGCAACTGAATTTGTCTGGCTCATTGCAAGTCTGTATTTTCACAGAAGAAAATACTTTATTTTAATATAAATATTTTTCCCTATCCCAGAATTTTCATTTTCATACATCTCAATGTATGGAAACAAATTAAACGACTCAAATATGACTATTGGTCAGTGATTATATACTGCTACTTTATCTATAAGCTTGGGTTTTGTGACTTAGGCATAATTATGTATCAAACTTGAAGCATTTCCTAAGAGATACTTATTACTACTTCATTTTAGAAGATTTGGTAAATGAAATAAAATACTAAGAATCCCGTCCGTTGGCAAGTAAGTTTTTGGGATTTTCCCATAGCTTCCATTGAATAAATATCCATTGTTCTATCAAGGACAAATGCCCAAATGATAATTTCAAAAGTATATTTAACACTCACTTTATTATGAAATATGATTTGAAGCCAGAAAGTAACAGAAAATAACACCTCAGCACTCTGTGTGACCCTAACAGAGCCATAGACTGTTTCTAAACTTTCAAAGAAATCCTCTGTAATTCTATGTTGACAGAATGCTACTTGTTTTCCATGCCTTAGCTTTATCAATAGTGCTGTGATAAACATTGATATGCAAACATTTCTGTGACATATTTACTTGGAGTCCAAGGAATAGTATGGCAGTCAGAAGGTAGAAGTATTTTTAGTTTTTTGAAAAACATACCTAAAGTTTTCCATACTGACCTGCTACAATGCATTCCCACCAGCATCCTTGCCAGCGTCATTTTTTTCTTTTAATTGATATCCATGAGACAAGAATGAGTTGTTGCATTGTAGCTTAAATTTGAAACTCTCTGATGGCTAAGGATGTTGAAATATTCCTCATACATTTATTGGTCATTTGTACTTCATTTTCGGGAAGTGTCTCCTCATGTCTTTAGCTCATTTATTGAGTGTTTGGTCATAAAGAAGAACAAGGTTACACCATTAGTAGGAATTTGAATTCAACTCATGATAATTGTATCAAGAGAACTGTTAGATGCAGAAAGAGAAATATCTCATGTCTTATCTTATTTGTGGAGCATAGATTTTTTTAGCTACATAAATTCATGTATGTGGGTGTGACATGAATATAGATACGTCACTGTCTAGAGCAACACAGTAGACTAATGAGAGTAGAGAGAAGGGATGGTAGATATACTGTGTCAGAATATTTTCAATGTACATTATAAACATATGAAAGTGCTTATGAAGCTCAGTAACATGTACAATGAATATATGACTTTTCCCGATATTATTTAAAAAAAAGCCAACCCCAAATATCTATGAGTTTTCTCTGCTAAGTTCACCATATTTGTTGACAATTGAGAAACTTGATTTCAAACCCACGCTTTCTGAACCTGAAACCTGCTGTCTTTTAACATGATTCGTTTTATAAAGAGTTATTCTTTCTTGCCTTATGTCCTTGACTTAGAAATTTGTTTCAAAGACATGTCTCCAGCCTTCCTTTGATGAGTGCGCAGAAGTTTCCATCTCTGGAGGGGGACTGCTATCCTGCAGAGTATATAACATTGAATTTCTGCTTTCAAGGTTTGTGGAGTTTCCTTGAACTGAAAGATATCCAACCAAGGCCCTGAACCCCCTGAGCAACCTGGAACAGGGACTCTCTGAAGTATTCACGTTGACCATGATATTTGTAAACTCTTTATTTTGACCATAGTATCTGGTCATGAGATAGTAGTAGGGAAAAACTTCCTGAGCAAACCTCAAGCAGCCCAGGAAGTGCAACATTCACTTAACCAATGGGACCTTATCAGGCTCAAAAGCTTCTGTACAGATAAAAACACTGCACTCAGATCCAATAGACACCTGTCAAACTGGGAGATGATTTTAACCAGCTATAACTCAGACAGAGGCCTAATTTCCAGAACCTACAGAGAACTTTAAAAATTTAATAACAAAAACTCAGGCTGCCCCCCTCACAAAATGGGGCACTGATCTCAACAGAGAATTCACAGAGGAGGAAACACAAATGGCTTTTAATCACTTGAGAAAGTGTTCAGAATCCTTAAGCATTAGGAAAATGCAAACCAAAACCATGAAAGTCTACCTTACTCTAGTCAATATGACATTCATAAAGAAAACCAAAGATAATAGGTGCTGATGAGGATG
>PVHP010004105.1:0-73441 GCA_004024765.1 Zapus hudsonius | reverse complement strand
GTGCTATGGGGCCGGGGTGGGGGTGGGGGTGGGGGGCTTGAGGGCCAATTGTGCCCCTGCAGGACCCTGGCTGGGTAAAGCTCTTCTGACCCTCTTCCTTGTCCTCCCCTGCAGGGCTCCCCTGAAACTGCTTTGTGACAACATGAAGTACCAGATCCTTTCTAGAGCCTTCTATGGATGTAAGTATAGATCCTCACTGCTGCCTTCCTCTCTGAGAAGCATTTATGAGTGCCTACTGTATGCCAGAAATGTCAGGAAAGAACCTGGGCCCAGGGCTTCTTCTGCTCTGTATGTCCTGCAGGTCAGTGAGGTTGTGTTTACCTCACCTAGCCTCGGTTTCCCATCTACAGATTAGGGATCAACTTTATCCTCAGGTTCTAAGAGGGGGCAGTGAATATTGGGGCCCACTGGGGACAGGAGTTTGGTTCAATCACAATTTTGTCTCCAGGCCCCACTTGGAAGGTTGTTTTCTGGATGAAATGAAAAGCATGTGTAGGGGCTGGAGAGATGGCTCAGTGGATAAGGCACTTGCCTCCAGTGCCTAAGGCCCTGAGTTCAATTCCCCAGTACCCACATAAGCCAGACCCACAAGGTGGTGGCTCTGGTGTTCTCTCTCTCTCTCTCTCTCTCTCTCTCTCTCTCTCTCTCTCTCTCTCTGTGCTAGAAAATAAATAAATAAAATATTAAAAAAAATAAAAGCATGTGTAACCCCTCCAGCATGAAGCATTTCATCCTGTAGGTGCTCAATAAATGCCTGTTCCCTTCTCCTATGGGAATGAGAAAGTGATCTGATCTCTCTCCCAAAACCTAAAGAAACAGATTCATAATGCATGCATTCTAACTATTCACAATGGACATACAAGAAAAGAAAGTCAAGTGACTTGTCCAAGGTCACACAGATAATAAACAGGAGCACTGGGACTTGAACCCTGGCCTTCCTGACTCTGCAGCCTGGTTTTCTTTTTCTCTACCCCATTGATGCTTAACACATTTCCTTTTTTTTTCTTTGTAAAAATATTTTTATTTGCAAGCAGAGAGAGAAAGAGAGAGATGGAAAAGAGAGAGAGAGAATAAGAATGCATAGGTGCACCAGGGCCTCCAGCCACTAAAACAAACTCCAGACACATGCACTGCTTTGTGCATCCGGCTTTACATGGTTACTGGGGAATCAAACCTGGGTCCTTAGGCTTTGCAGGCAAGCGCCTTAATGGCTGAGCCATCTCTCCAGCCCTGATGTTTAGCATATTTCTATTAACCTAGTGTCACACCCTAGATGGGGAGGCCAGGAGTTCTGGGTCCAAATCTCAACTCTATATTACCTAGTAATGTGACTTGGGAAGATGTCATAGCCCGTGCCTCAGTTTCCCCACGTATTCCATGAAGATCATATGATACCTGTTTTGTAGGATTGTGGTGAGCAATGAATTGGTTAAGTCATGCATATTCTGAGTTACATCCTTGGCGGGGAGCGCATGCTCTCTGTAGGCCTGACCGTCATCATGGAGGTCCTCCATCCCTGTTGTAAATTCCTAGGCTCCAGGTCCTCTCTGCTTTGGGGATGAGAAGGCTGGAGACAGCCAGGTGGAAGGGGCGTGATCAGAGAAAACCACCCAAGTCATCCTTGGCCATGTGCTTGGTGTGTGCTGGGCACTAAGCCAAACACGCATCCTGTTACCTGGGGTAAAGTGAATGGGGGGGGGGAGGTGGCAGGCATTCCTTTGAGAGGATGCAGCCATGTTGGAAAGGACATTAGGGGCGCAGCAGCTCCCGGGCAGTGACCACCTCTCTTCAGCTGTGATGTGTGCCTCTCCTTTCTCTCTGTACAGATGGGGGCATGAATGGGCAGTGAGCCCAGGAGTCCTTTCCCCGTTCCTTCTGGTCCCTTCTCTGCCCACAGCCTGTCATTAAACACATTGGCTCCCAGCAGAAAGGGTGGTGTCACTCCCACCAAGCCTGAGAAAGGTGTCCCCAGGGTTACTAGTCAAGCCAGTAAGCAACAGACAGCACCTCAAGCCTGCCTTTCCTTCTTTGGAAAGGGGGACGATAAAACTGGCTTGCTTGTGGGTCCAAGACAGCTGTGTGGAGAGCAGGCGAGGGGTGTGACGTAGAGGGTGACGCCTGTTCTTCCTCCTTGGCCAGGGCTTGCCTACTGCAGACACCTGTCCACTGTGAGGACACACCTGTCAGCCCTTGTCAACCACATGATCATCTCTCCAGACCTGCCCTGCAATGCTGGGCAGGGGCTGACGGCCATCATCTGGGAGCAGTACCTCCAGGACACCACAGTAAGCTGGGCAGGGCTGGTACAATGGAGGGGCCGAGAGAGATGGAGGCCATCTTGTCATCTGAGGCTTGTGGGGGTGCAGGCTGACAGGTCTGGGTTCTGCAAATGCGCTTTCAAGGTTCTGTCTTCTGGAAAGATCCAAGACCCCGTTAGGGTGAAAGATCGAGAGGGCCGAACATCCCAATCCAAAACCTCGAAATCTAAAATGTTCCAAAATCCCAAACTCTGTTGAGTACTCACATGAAACCACAGAGGAAAATTCCACACTTGACCTCAGCTGCAATGACATAAAATCACCTTGAGGCCCTAAACATAGGCGTATATGAAACACATGAGCTTCATGTTTGGACATGGCGCATCCCTAAGACATCTCCTTATATGTTATATTTCAAACCCCAAGAATATCTCAAACCCTTCTGGTCCAAGCATTAGGGATTAGGGATACTCAAATCTGTATGCTCACCTCTGAGGGGTAGAGAATGAATCCGTTAGGGTTGGACATGGCTACCATATGGTACTCAGAAGATCAAAGCAGGATTGTGAGTTCAAGGCCAGCCTGAGCTACATGTCAAGACCCTAACTCAAAAAGCCCAGCAAACAGAGAAAGAAATGGCCAGTACGTAAGCTTTCATTATTGGATGCCTGCTGTATGCTGAGTCCCACATTGGCTTGGCTCCTGTAGAAAAGAATTGACAGCCAAGTTCAAGGAAGCTGGGATCCAGCAGACCTTTTTTTTTTCCACCACTGCTCAAAACTTTCTCCCATCTCCATCCTGAGGTCTGAGCTCTCCCATTAAACAGTTACCTGAGGATAGTCATTCCTTCCGTGCTTTCTAGAATCTTCTAGGATTCTCTCAGTAAAACACAACTCCACCCGAAGGAAACTTTTTTTGGGGGGGTGGTTTTGAGGTAGGGTCTCACTCTAGCCCAGGCTGACCTGGAATTCACTCTGTAGTCTCAGGCTGGCCTTGAACTCATGGTGATCCTCCTACCTTTGCCTCCCGAGTGCTGGGATTAAAGGTGTGCGCCACCACACCGGGCGGAAACTTTTTAAAAAAATATTTTTATTTATTTGCAAGCAGAGAGAAAGAGAGCCTCTAGCCACTGCAAAATAACTTCAGATGCATGCACCACTTTGTGCAAATGGCTTTACATGGATACTGGGGAATCAAACCTGGGTTGTTAGGCTTCACGGGCAAGTGCCTTAACCACTGAGCCATCTCTCCAGCTTCCATAAAGAAACTTTATGCTCAAAAAAAGTTGTATCATCAAATACTTTGGGAAACTTGAAGGCTTGAGCAATTTTCTGTGTTCTGCACGACTTTTCAGAGCCTTGTCTGTGTTATTATCTTGATCACACTTGAGAAATTGTGGGGGGACACAAAAAACTTGGTGGACATGCCTTCAACGAGCCTTTGTTGGAAAGGTACAGCCCCTGGCCAGGAGGAGGACCCCACTTTGAGAAGTACTACTTACATAAGTGAGAACAGGCATTTGGAGCAGGGGCCTGTTTATTCCTCTCTAGGTGGGCCTGAGGCCCTGCTGGCAGTGTGTGCACCAGGCTTCCCACCAGGAGCTGCTAGGTTTAGCCTGGCAGAGAGAGCCGCTGGGCCAGGCTGGCAACCCCACCTCAAAGGAAGGTGCTATGTGATGTGTTCCCCGGCAGGCCAGGAAATCAAATTAGTTCCCAGACCTCGATGAACAGCAGGGTGTTTTTCCTTTCTTTTCAAAAAATTTTTTTAAAGTTGTCACTTTTTAAAACTGCAGGAGTCGTGACTATTTATTGTAAAATCCCAAGAATGAAGGACATCGTTCCCACCACCAGTCCCGCTCCCAAATGTTCTCAGGCCCACTGTGCTCTGTACCCCCATCTTCCCACTGGGTTCCTTGTGTCCTGGTAGCTTCTGCCTCTTTCTGTATCTGTAGCTGCGAAGATGCATGACTTTCTATTTAACAGCAGATCCTTGTAGCTTACCTTCCGGTGGGTGCATCACGGGTATGTATATGCATGTGGTCTACATAACATTTTAAGACATGTAGAGCTATAAATATGTAGAGATGTATTTATAACTATCTACATATTACATAAACATATCTCTATATCTACTACATACAAAGATGGTTTTAAAGCTATATACCATTGTATCTTGGATCTCATATTTTTTATCGTATCTTATTTATTTGATTATTATTATTTTTTGTTTTGTTTTGTTTTTCGAGGTAGGGTCTCGCTCTAGCGCAGGCTGACCTGGAATTCACTATGTAGTCTCAGGGTGGCCTTGAACTCACAGCCATCCTCCTACCTCTGCCTCCCGAGTGCTGGGATTAAAGGCACGAGTCTGGCATGATCTCACATTTAAATTTTTTTTTCTTTTTCATTATTGATTTGTGTGTATGCACACAGGTGTATTTGATGTGTGTGTGTTGTGGGGAGGTCATGCTTACGTGTGGAGGTCAGAGGACAATCTTGGGTGCTTCTCCGTTCCTTCCACCCTTTAGAGACAGGGTCTCTCTTGAAGCTCACTAGCTTCCAGTTTCTCCTGGTCACTTCCCATTGTCAAGGCACGTTGGGATTAGAGACATGTGCACCACTTTGCTTCTGGCTTCCATGGGGGTTGAGGAAGACTGAACTCGGGTCAGGAGGCTTACAAGCAAGCACCTTTAAACGCTGAGCTATCTCCCCAGCCCTGTCCCTGTCTCTCTCTCTCTCTCTTCTAGAGATATAAGAATAAATAAATGTATAAGTAACATGTAGATTCAAAATCTATGGCGCTATATCACTTGTGAAGGCAAGCTAATGTTCTGTTTGTATCCGCTGAATGAATGGGAATCTTTCAGAGCTCTGAATGAAATCCTGCACATCAGCAGAATTTAGCACCTCATGTAACTGGCCCACACCTTATTCAAATTTCCCTAGTGGCAGGTACATGGGCTTTTCCTTTCTTTTCTTGGTCTTCCTTGTTCTTATTGCTGATGTGTGAGACAAGGTTTCACCATGTAGCGCAGGTTGGCCTTGAACTCCAAATGCTCCTGCCTCAGCCTCCTAAGTGTTGGGATTACAGGCACACATCATGGTACCCAACTATTTTTTTTTATTTCTTTTTAAAATATCATTTTAAACAACAACAGCAACAGCAGTAGTGATTCCTAGAAGGATAGCTGCACCTTCTCAGAGCCCATAGTGTCCATCAGCCCCAACTGTCTGCGCATTCCTCCTGGAGAATTCAAAAGGTTTAGAGATCTCTGGGCTCAACTCCAGCTTTGTGGAGTTAGCATCGCTGGCAGTGGAGCCCAACAGTCCATAATTTGCTTTTCAATGAACACCTGTCACAGCCTGTTTGGCCATGTGTTTACTCTATACTTAAAGGTAGACTCAATCCCTGCTATTTTAGTCACCTGACACTGTGGGGAATTACTTCTCACTGATGGGTCTTGGGTGGGCGTTTGTGGTGGGTGGGTATCTCTCTTCACCTAAGACATTCAGGCAACATCCATCTTGTGATCCCGCCACCCTCGGGTCTCATGATTGAGCAGAAATGGAGGCTGCACAGGGAACACACCTGCTTAAGTCACTTTCTTCATTTCCGGTTTGCCAGAAGCTGTCACATGATCACACCTACCTGCAAAGGAGGCTGGGAAATGAAGGTCTGGTGGTGAACCCAAGAGGAAAGGGTGTGTGTGTGGGGAGGGTGTATGTGTGTGGTGTGTGGTGTATACATGTGTGTGTGTAGATATGCTCACCTTGTGTATGCATATACATGTGGAGGCCAGAGGAGAATGTTAGGTGTCCTCCTATAACCCTCTGGGATGTTCTGAATTTTTATATACTTAGTTATTTGAGAGAGAGGCATAACAGGAGGTCCCTCAGACACATGTGACACTTTGTACATCTGGCTTTATGTAGATACTGGGGAATCAAACCTGGGCCAGCAGGCTTTGCAGGCGAGTGGCTTTACCTACTGACCAGCCTGTCTTCTGTTGTTTTTTCCATAAGATAGAGTCTTGGGCTGGGGAGATTGCTCAGTGGTTAAGGCACTTGCCTCCAGTGCCTAAGGCCCCGGGTTCAATTCCCCAGTACCCACATATGCCAGACCCACAAGGTGGTGGCCTTGGTGCACTCTCTCTCGCGCGCACTCTCTCTCTCTCTGCTTGAAAATGAATAAAAAAAATATTTAAAAAAAGACAGAGTCTCGCCGGGCGTGGTGGCGCACACCTTTAATCCCAGCACCCGGGAGGCAGAGGTAGGAGGATCGCCATGAGTTCAAGGCCACCCTGAGACTACTTAGTGAATTCCAGGTCAGCCTGGGCTAGAGTGAGACTCTACCTCGAAAAACCAAAAAAAAAAAAAAAAAAAGACAGAGTCTCTTACTGAACCTAGAGCTGCTATTTTCAGTCCTCTCCCCTGGACTGGGGTTGCAGGTGTGTGGCCATGCCCAGCTGTTCACACATGTGCTGGAGAACCACGCAGGGTGAACCAAGCCCTCTCTGGCCCCATGCTTATGTGTGAGTGGCAAGTACTCTTATCCATCCAGCCATCTCTCCAGCCTGAGAAAAGGATTTTTTATGACGAGTTTGCAGCATTGGCCACAAATAGTTTTCTGAGCTTTAAAAAGCAAATTTTCTACATAACACTCATCAAGAGTTCCCAGTGCAGACAGAATGACATTGTGTTTGTGTACACCTAAGGCTAGACTTAAGAGGTGAAATACAGCCGGGCATGGTGGCGCACGCCTTTAATCCCAGCACTAGGGAGACAGAGGTAGGAAGATCACCATGAGTTCAAGGCCACCCTGAGACTACATATGAATTCCAGGTCAGCCTGAGCTAGTGTGAGACCCTACCTCGAAAAAAAAATTTTTTTTTAAAAAGAGGTGAAATACAGGGGTGAGGGAAATGGCCCTTCCCCTTGCAGCAGGTGACCCTCAGCTCAGCTATTTTAACTGCAAAGATTCCTTAAAGTGGGCAGAATTCATTCCACACTGTAACAAAAAAGATGCTAAAGTCATCGTAGTGTGCATGAAAGTTAGTGTGTGAAGTTCCACTGGAATTATTCATTCTGAATTAATTTGCATTAAGGTAATTTTTTTGAGCTAACTCAAAGTGAATATTCCCAAGAGGACATTTCCAAAAAAGTACACTTTGAAATATAGTTTAAAATTCAATAGAATTGGACTGGAAAGATGGCTCAGCGGTTAAATGTTCTTCCTTTGCAAACATGAGGGCCAACACTGGAGCGTGAGCCTCCAGAAGCCATGTAAGGCAACTGGGCCTGGCCATGCACGTGTGCAACCCTAGCATTGTAGGGAGCGGAGACCCACAGGGAAGATTCAGAATCAGTAAGAGACTCCAACCCAAGATAAAACAGGCAGGTGAATGGATGGAGAGAAAAACCTGATGTTTTTCTTCAGCTGCCGTAGGTGAGGACATAAGACACCACATCATACATGTGCACACACCACACATACACACTTGCAACAATAATTGAATAGAATTGTCAATTGATTATATACTGGAATCTGTCTCTGTGTGTGTTTAGACCGTGTCTTATTGCCTAGGTTGGCCTCAAACTCTCTATGTAGCTAAGGATGATGTTGAGCTTTTGATCCTCCTGAACACTGTGGTTACAGGCATACATCATGCCCAACTTTCCTTACAAAAATGGGTTTACCCTAGACATGTTCTTGTTATTTTTACCACTTAGCTACACACACTGGTCACGTTCGTTTTGTTTTTCAAGGTAGCGTCTTGCTCCAGCCCAGGCTGGCCTGGAATTCACTATGTAGTCTCGGGCTGGCCTTGAACTCATAGCGATCCTCGCTATCTCTGCCTCCGGAGTGCTGGGACTAAAGGCATGCGCCACCACACCTGGCTTAGGTTATCTTCGTTTAAAAGACATTTTATTTTTACTTATTTATTTGCAAGCAGAGACAGACAGAGAGAAAGAGAGAAAATGGGCACGCCAGTACCTCTAGCCACTGCAAAGGGACTCCAGATGCATGCGCCACTTTGCGCATCTGGCTTTACATGGGTTCTGGGGAAATGAACCTGAGTTGTTAGACTTTGTAGGCAAGTGCCTTAACCGTGGAGCCATCTCTCCAGCCCTAACATCTTTTATATATGTCTTCATAGTTGGACCTCCTGCCCAATTAAGTCCCTGTGTGGTGTCCCCAAGCAGGAATGTGTGTTCTCCTGCTGGTGGGCAGTTAGGGAGTTGCTAGGGTTTGGCACTTCCATAGGATACCACAGTGAGTATCATGGTTCATGCGGTGTGCTCGTCAACTCTCCATGTAACAGATATCCAAGACAGTCAGTGTAGAAGAGAAAAAGTTTATCTTGGCTCACAGTTTTAGAGCTTTCAGCTCATAGTCACTTAGGCCTGAGGCAGCAGTGCATCATGGTGAGAGTGCAAAAGACCATGACAGATGTCAGAAGACCATGGAATCCTCTTGGCCTAAGGAGAAAGAGACAGGAAGACTATGGGGCTTGGAATTGTCCCATCATTCCCTTTGAGGGCACACCTCCTGATGACCCAGGACTTCTCACTGTTCCCCCACTTCTTATGGGTTCCACCATCTTCCAAGGGCACCAAACTTGGTACCAAGCCTTCACCATGGTCTTTCGGGAACACTCCAGATACAAACTCTATGGCTTTGCTTGATCACCCCATAATGTCTGAGGGCTGGTGACACAGACAAGACTGGGGCCACAGAGCTGCCCCTGCTTCTCTGTTGAGCAAACCCTGTGCTTCCCCTCCCCCGCCCTGTGCAGAGTTACCAGGAGCAGGAGCTGCTGAGGCTGATCTACTTTGGGGGCATCCAGCCCGAGATCCGCAGGGCCGTGTGGCCCTTCCTGCTGGGCCACTACCAGTTCGGGATGACGGAGACGGAGAGGAAGGAGGTTTGTGCGGTGGAGCTTGGGTGGCTCTGGTTCCATGTGGCATCACAGTGGGTGTGGAGATTGGGGAGGGGGGAGGCAGAGAGACAGATACTTCAAGGGCATAGCTGTGCAATAAAAATACAACACCACACACATACAGGATGTTTAAACTGAACCTTCTAGAGATCATTCTAGATGCATATATGTCTGTAAGAAACATTGCCTAGATCTGTGTATCCATCACCCAGTCTCTCCTAATGGTAAGTAACAGCTAGCAGAACTGTTGTGTGGAATCCATCAGAGTGTTGCTGTTGGAAGTGTGCCTCTTGGGGTAGCATTGGATTTCTTTAGTTTTACTTGTAAGCATTTCTTTGTACTTGTATGTGCTTGTGTGCACATATGTAGTTCTCTGCAGTCCCCTCCCTCACGTGGAGACCTGTGTTCACCACTATTGCCAACATAGAACATTTCTTGTGTGTGTGTGTGGGGGGGTGTAGTTAGTTTTCACCAGTCCCCTCACGCGGAGACCTATGTTCACCACTACTGTCAACATAGAACATTTCTGGTGCTGTAAGAGGCCTCATGTCCTATTCCATCCCTCCCTCCCTCCCTCTCACCCTGGTCTCTAACCCCTGGACCTCTGCTTGTCTGTCCTTCTCTTTACAGTTGTTGTAGTCACCCACATGCTGCTGGGATGAATCTCCAAACCAGGCACAGTTTTGGGGAGGAAAGTATTTATTGAACTAATAAATCCAGGGGAAGTTAAGGAAAAGGTTGGCTCCCTTTCACAGAAACAAGCAGAGAGAGAGAAACCTACCACCAGCACCTCAAGCAAGCACACTGTAACACTGTAATTCACAAAATGCAGAACTGCCAGACCTGGAGTTCCGGCTGCTGTTTTGCATATGTATCCCTAGAATTTTGCATCCAATTTGAAATACCTCAGGGCTGGACCCCAGGAGGCCAGGCCAAAGTGACACTTCCTCCAGCCAGAAGCCTGAAGATGATTCACAATTATAATAAATTCTATTGGGGGACATTTACTCAAAACTACCACAACAGTTTTCACATTTCCAGGACATTATATCAACTTTGGGTCTGGACTATTTCATTCAGCATAAATCTCTGTTGATTCATTCAAGAAATTCCATCAATAGTTGATTTCTTTAAACATCCAAGCATACCCTAGTGTATGTATATACCATAGTTTCTCTGTTGTTTCCAGGTTTTTTTTTAATTAATTTATAGTTTTGGGCTATTTACCAAGAAAGCTGTAATGAACATTCATGTACAGGCTTTTGTGTGGGTGTCTGTTGTCATTTTTTGGGATAAATGCATAGTTGTGAAATTACTGGATCATGTGATAGTTACATGTTTAGTTTTGTCAGGAAATACATAACTTTGGCAGTGGCTTTAGCATTTTATATGCCCACCAGCAAGTATGTGAGTCACTGTTTTATTTGGAATCTGGAGATTTGAACTCGGGACCCTCATGCTTTCTCAGGAAGTTTGCCTAACCACTGCGCCATCTCCCTTGCCCCTTTAATAAGATCTTTTTTAAAAAAATTATTTATTTATTTGCAAGCAGAGAGAGAGAGAGAGAGAGAGAGAGAGAGAGAGAGAGAGAATGAGAATGAATGGGTGCACCAGGGCCTCCAGCTGCTGCAAACAAACTCGATGCATGGGCCACTTTGTGCATGTGGCTTTACATGGGGATTGGGGAATCAAACCCAGGTTGTTAAGCTTTGCAGGCAAGCACCTTAACCACTGAGCCATCTCTCTGGCTCCCAATATGATCTTTTTTTTTTTTTTTTGGTTTTTCGAGGTAGGGTCTCACTCTAGCCCAGGCTGACCTGGAATTCACTGTGTAGTCTCAGGGTGGCCTTGAACTCACTGAGATCCTCCTACCTCTGCCTCCCGAGTGCTGGGATTAAAGGAGTGAGCCACCATGCCCGGCTTCAATATGATCTTTTGCAAGCAAATTTATAAATCTTTGATGAAGCCCGTTTTACAGACTACATGTTTGCAGATTATACTTTGGGGATCCAAACTGCCAGGTAGTCACTTGAGTGGCAACCCACTAGCCACTGATCCTCTTGTCCATTTCTACTGCTTTAATCCTGCTACTGTTTTAGACTCCGTCTGTGGACACAAGTGCAGTTATTGACTTGACATTCGTCTTAAAGAAATTGACTTGCGTAAAACCCATAGGGCTTATTTTAGAAGATCTTTATATAAATAGGAAACCAGTGTGACATGCTAAGAATATAACAAACTATAAAAAATAAATCAGACTGAGTGATGGAGCTCAGTTATAAGTAGGTGCGGATCCTGCTTAAAGCCTCCCTTCTAGTAGGGAGGCCAGGGGAGAGTTACATGAAACTGAGGAGACATGAACACACGTCTGTCTGTTCACCCAAGCTAGGGTAAGAGATGACCAACCAAAGCATGACGGCACCATAATCTAATTCTGTTGAACCAACAAATTTCTTGGGATTCCTTACAGAACATGGTGACCCGAAGGCATAATGGGAAAGCTCCCTCCAGCATTGGTGACTCACAGAGCCTGTCTCTCTGGAGCTCGATATACAGCCTGGGAGAGTCTCTCCCCCAGAAGCTAGCTGTCTGTTAGTCTATAACCTTGAGGAGGTCTCATGACCTTGGAAGTTTCAGCTCTCCCAGACTTGTTCGCCTCCTGAGCCTCACTCGTCCCTCTGGGAGGGAATTCAATTCCGTATTTCAGTCAGGAGGACATGCTACATAACAGGAAGTTTAAAAGGCTCCTCCCATTAAGAAATGAACATGGTTCAAGGAGAGAGAAGCACAAGCTGTCTCAATATGATCATTACACATATGCACATACCAAATTACCATACCATACTCCCTGTGTTATTTGATTTTGCTGTGACAGAAAGTCTGACATAAACCCTTCAGAGGAAAGAGGACCTGTTTTGGTTCACGGTTTCAGAGGACTCATGAATGGTTGCTTGGCCCTACGCATTTGGAGGGAACATTATGATCATTTGGAAGAGGAACTTCGTCACCTCATGGCTGACAGGAAAGAGAGAGACAGAGACAGGAAACAGCCAAGGGACAACATACCCTCAGGGACCCACCCCCAGCTACCTACTTCCTCCAGTTAGGTCCTATCTACTAAAGTTTCCAGAACTTCCCCTAAATAGTGCCACCAGCTGGGGACCTAGGTTTTCACACATGAGCCTGTGGGAGACACTTCCTATCAGACAATGTCACTATAAATATGTACAGTTCGTCTGCGTCCCTTGAGAGTGACTTTGTTTGTTTGCTTGCTTGGTTTTTCGAGGCAGGGTCTCGCTCTAGCCCAGGCTGACCTAGAATTCACTATGTAGTCTCAGGGTGGCCTTGAACTCACAGCGATCCTCCTACCTCTGCCTCACGAGTGCTGGGATCAAAGACATGTGCCACCACACCCTGCTTGAGAGTGACCTTTTAAAAGGATATCCCCACACGTGGAGAGGTGTGGATGACACAGGAGTAACTCAGAGACACCCTGCCCCTGGGACAGAGCTGGAGGAGAGTAGAAAGTGGGAACTTCCTGCAAGAGGTCCTTATCCAGCGAACTGACCAATGTCCCCTCAGTTCCCTAAGTGCCTGTCTACACTTCACCCCATGCCTGGAGGATCCAGATGATTGTGGGGCCCCACTCAGAGTTGGAGATAAAGAGGTATATTAGTTGGGCTCCTTATGGTGAATTGGGGTGGGGGAGATGACTGTTGACATGATTGGGACCATCCCAAGGCTGTACAAGACCTAGGAGCATCAAAGAGCAGCAGCGGGAGGAGGCTGGTCAAGAGAGTCCCCTGGACCAACTGGTGGGAGCAATATCCTTGAAGAAATTGCTTTCCTGGCAAATTAGGGGTCGAAGGGACAGCAGGAGCAGAGGCTGGTGTGGTGTGGGAGGGAAGAAAAGAGGGAGGGAGGTAGAGGGAAAGAAGGTAGCCTTATCCAGTTGTGTTTGGTGGTGCAGGACATTGGGGCATCTATAGTTAATACTGTAGGCATGAGTGTTGGATGGGTCCAAACCATTCTCTTCTGGGTTGTGTTGGCTGTGCTCATGGTCCTGGGGATGTGGCTCAGGTGACCTTACACCTGACCTTGTGTGTACCCTGACAGGTGGATGAGCAGATTCATGCCTGCTACGCACAGACCATGTCGGAGTGGCTGGGTTGTGAGGCGATCGTGAGGCAGAGGGAGCGGGAGTCCCATGCAGCTGCCCTGGCCAAGTGCTCATCAGGGGCTAGCCTGGACAGCCACCTTCATCGGATGGTGCACAGGGACTCCACCATCAGCAATGAGGTGACATACAGCTGACCTAGGGGACTCATGGCGAGGGCAGAACCTTGGGAAAGTCTTACTCTTAGTTGTATTTATTTATTGATGGGAGAGACCTTGTGGCACCCAGTAATGGAGTCATTCCTCAGCAGCCTCTCACTGTCCCTTGGTTCTTTTCCTCCTCAGTCCTCCCAGAGCTGCAGTTCCGGCCGCCAGAACCTCCGCCTTCAGAGTGACTCCAGTAGCAGCACACAGGTGACCCTCCGAGGCCCTGCCCCCCCATCCATGCAAGCCTCACCTTCATGCCTGGGGTTGGGAGGATTGGATCTATGTCCTGGCCTCTTAGATGTGTTTTTGTTTTCCTTTCTTGTTTTTTGGTTTTTATTACTAGTATAAAAAAAATGGATGTTGAGAGGCAAGTGTGGTGGTGCATGCCTTTAATCCCAGAACTTGAGAGGCAGAGGTAAGAGGATCACTGTGAGTTCAAGGCCACCCTGAGACTACACAGTGAATTCCAGGTCAGCCTGGGCTAGAGGAGACCCTTCCTCAAAAAAAAAAAAAGAAAGAAAAAGAAAAGAAAAAAATGGATGTTGGGGGTCTGGGGAGATGGCTCACTTAGGTAAAGTTCTGCTGGCAAGTGTGGGGACCTGAGTTCAGATCTCCAGCACCCAGGTAAATACTGGGAGTGGCGTGTGCCTATAATCCCAGCATGTGATAGGCAGACACAAAGAATCCCTAGGGCAAGCTGGCTAGTTAGCATTAACCAAATCGGTGATCTCTGAGTTCAAGTCAGAGACCCTGTCTCAGTTAATTAAGTAGAGAGTGACAGAAACACCTAGCCTAACATTAGCCAATGGCCTCTACACACATATATACACATACAAAAAAAAAAAAGAATTATTTTTTGGTACCCACTGGGGATTAAATCCAGGTTCCTCACAAATGCCAAAATCCAAAAATACTCAACTTCCTGTATAAAATGACCCGTGCGGAGAACAAGCAATACTCGATTCCGCTCCAGATGTTGACTTGAAATCACCTTTGGATTCGTGGAGCTAAAGCCCTGGGAATCATGTAGAAATGGTTGTTATAGTGCATTGTTAGCAAATGATGACAAGAAAACCCATGTGTACATGTTTGGACATGCCATCAATCTTTGCTTTGTGTGTGCATGATGTATGTGCAGGCATAGGTGTGCATGTACCACAGCACGTGGGGCCATCCGAGGATGACCTTGGGGTGTCGGTTGGGTCTCTCCTTCCACCTTGTTTGAAGACAGGGTCTCTCTTATTTGCCTCTGGGAAGGCCAGACTAGCTGGCCAGTGAGTTTGGGGATTCTCCGGACTGTTTCCCATTGCCGTAGTGAAATGGGAATTTGGGGGTTCCTTGCCATTACACCAACACACCACTAAATCTAGGATACCCCAGATGCGTATTTTATGAACTTGAAGAATTGAATCTATAAACCAGAGGATAAGGATCTTATGAACTTGAAGAATTGAATCTATAAACCAGAGGGTAAGGTTCAGAGAGACTTTATTAGATTAAGAGAAGGAAAGAGGAGAAAGTACAGAGAGCTCCCGCCATGAGGGAGTCGAGAGGCGGGGAAAAGCCCATGTGGAGGTAGAAGGGGTCTCCCCTTGTCTCAACCTCCTACCCAGAGGACACAGAGCGAAGCTAGCTATGGAAATATTTTTGTTGGTTTGGCTTGTTTTTTTTGACGTAGGGTCTTACTCTAGCCTTGGCTAACCTGGAATTCGCTATGAAGTCTCAGGCTGACCTGGAACTCACGATGATCCTCCCACCTCTGCCTCCTGAGTGCTGGGATTAAAGGCCCCATATACCAGAAGCCAATCAGGGACAGAGCCAGAAGGAAGCTACATGTGAGGGAATATATGACTCATTCTTTTGACTTTGAAGTGAGAAGAAATTTTTTTTTTTTTGGTTTTTTGAGGTAGGGTCTCGCTCTAGCCCAGGCTGACCTGGAATTCACTATGTAGTCTCAGGGTAGCCTCGAACTCACGGTGATCCTCCTACCTCTGCCTCCCGAGTGCTGGGATTAAAGGCGTGTGCCACCATGCCCAGCTTTTGAGAAGAAATTTTTTGACATATGTTACATCAATTGAATAAAAAGAAATATTTAAGATCCCACAAATAAGCCGGGTTGTAATGCAAAGGTAGAGCATCTGCCTAGCTTGTGAGAGGCCCTGAGTTTGAGTCCTAGCACCACACACATTTAAAAAAAAAAAAGCAAAAATAGACAAAACTAAGTCCAAGTTGAGCTGATGACAAATGCACAGAGAAGAAATAATCACGTGGCTTTGGAAGATGATCTTTACCACCTGGCCTGAAGGGACCAGAGGACACAGAGAGGTACAAATAAATATTTAAAATGTATTCTGAAAATAGTTTTTTATTTCATATATTCCTAACATTAGAAAATGGATTCATGCTGATCGGCCAGATGAATATCATATGGTGTTTTCTTTAGGCTATTTCTTACTTGAACAAAATTGTGTGCATATTATTTTGGTGGGGGGCTGCTTTATGAGACAGAGTCTCGCTATGTAACCCCAGCTGCACTGGAACTTGCATACAGTACAGGACAGCTTTTGAGCTTTTGGTGATCCTCCAAATGCTGGGATTACAGGAGCGTGCATGTTAAAAGTATGTGTGATAGTGGCTGGGGCGATGGTTAAATGGTTAGAGGTGTTTACTTGCAAAGCCTGTCAGCCTAGGTTTGATTCCTCATTGTTGTAGTCAGCTCGACGTTGCTGGAATCAACATCCAAATAAGGCACAGTTTAGAGGAAAAAGGAGGTCTTTCAAGCCTACAGATCCATGGGGGAAGTTCCATCAGTGGCAAAAGAAGCTGCTTCCGTACATCCAGAGTGAAACAACCAAAACAGCCCTGAAAACCAAAATCAGCAAGCTGGAGAGGGCAGCAAACAGCAGAGGCCCAGGCAGAGCTCAGATCACCCTGGGTACCTTTGAGCCGTAAATCAGATTGGCCCCCAAACACACTTTAGGGCTGGACCCCAGGATCTGCCCCAAGTGACACCTCCCCCAGTCAGGCCAGCTCGAGACAAGCTTTAATAAAACACCTGAGTCTATGGGGACATACATTCAAACTATCACACCCATCCATTCTCACAAAGGCAGACGCAAAGTGGCACATGTCTGGCATTCATTCAAAGCAGCAACAGACCCTGTGTGCATTCGCAAACACACACATGCGCTAACACACACACACACACACACACACACACACACACACACACGCACGTGCTCACTCTTGAACAAATAAAATTTAAGTATATATGATGATAAGTTTCTCTCCTATTCCATTTCCATAGTAGCCCTCCCCAGAACCAACTGTAATGTTTTCTTGTTTTGTTCTGATTATTGCATGCATATATATATATATAGCACATAGATTATTCATTTCTCTGTCATAAGCAAGGCCATACTGTAACCCTGATCTCCCTTTTCACTGACTGTATGGTATTCCACTTCGTGCATGCTCCATACTAAACGGACCCTCTGGTGTTGTATATTTAGGTTGCTACTGTAAGCAATGCTGCCTTGAGCATCTTGTCCCATCTGTGTGTCCGTACCTTGTCCTTAGGTGTTTGAGTCCGTGGATGAGGTGGAGGTAGAAGGCAGGTTGGAGGAGAAACAGTCCAAGATCCCCAATGGGAACCTGGCAAACGGCACCTGTTCCCCCGACTCTGGTCACCCTTCCTCCCACAATTTCTCATCTGGCCTTTCGGAGCACTCGGAGCCCAGCCTTAGCACAGAAGACAGTGTCCTGGATGCCCAGAGGAGTGTTCCCGCTGTGTTCCGGCCTGGGGACAGCAGCGTGGATGATGGCCAGAGCAGTGAAGCTACCACCTCCCGGGACGAGGGCCCTCGTGAGGAGCTGGCCGTGCAGGACAGTCTGGAGAGTGACCTGCTGGCCAACGAGAGCATGGACGAGTTCATGTCCATCCCGGGCAGCCTGGACGTGGCCCTGCCCGAGAAGGACGGTGCCCCCGTGGAGAGCTGGCCAGGCGGTGAGGTGGACAAGGACAACCAGGTAGACGGCGAGGACAACCTGTCGGAGGAGCCCGAGATGGAAAGTCTCTTCCCTGCCCTGGCTTCTCTGGCCGTAACCACTTCTGCCAACAGTGAGGCGTCTCCCGTGTCCTCCAGCGGTGTCACCTACTCTGTGAGTCACCCAGAGGCCTTTGGGAGGGTAGGGCTGGCCAAAGACTCGCTTTACCAAAGTAGTTCATGAGTGAGGCCTCTGGTTTGTTTCATTTCTTCCATCATAAGGAGTCACTGTAGAAATCCGTTTAAGAGACAGGATAGTACCAGTTGGGTGTCCCAAATCCAAAAATCGAGACTCCAGAATGCTCCAAGCTGGCCATTGTGGGACACGTCCATAGTCCCAGCTACTTGAGAGATTGGATCATTCAATCCCAGGAGTTGAAGACCTCCCTGGACAAGAGAGTAAACCCCACCCAAAAATTGTTACGAACGCATCTATTTAACAAAATGCTCCAAAACTTGAAACTCTGTGAATGTCACAAATGGGAAATTCCACACCGGGCCTCATGGAATGGGTTGCTTAAAATGTACAGAATTAACCTCCTGGTTATACACGTAAGATGTATATGAAACAGAATTGAGCTTTATGTTTAGATCTGGGTCTCTCCCCAAGTTATCCCATTTGCATATCTATAAATATGCCTGTTGTTTAAAAAAATCCCAAGTGCTTCTGGTCCCAAGCATTTCAGATAAAGAAAGCTCCACTGTTAATGTATTTGAAGAGCACAGGCTTTGGGCTTGAGAGATGGCCGAGAGGTTAAAAGTACTTGTTAGCAAAGCCTGCTGTCCAGAGTTGGATTCCCCAGTACCCACATAAAGCCAGATGCACAAAGTGGTCCATGTGTCTGGCATTCATTTGAAGTGACAAGAGGCTCTGGCATGCCCATTCTCCCTCTCTCTCTGTCTCTATCTCTTTTTCTCTCTTTTTTCTGTTTCTCTGTGTGTCTACCTCTGTCTCTCCTCTCTAAATAAATAAATAATTTTTAATGTATTTGCCCCATTTTTAAAAAATATTTATTTATTTTCTAGCAGAGAGATAGAGAGTGAGAGAGAAAGAGAGAGATACCAGGGCCAACACCTTGTGGGTCTGGCTTATGTGGGTCCTGGGGAATTGAACCCTGGGCCTTAGGCACTGGAGGCAAGTGCCTTAACTGCTGAGCCATCTCTCCAGCCCTAAATAAATATTTTCAGAAGAAAGAAAAAAACACAGGCTTTGTAGGAGAGAGTGCTGGGTTAAAACCCCAACTTCAGAAATTGATTTTATTCTTCTATGCCTGTATTTCCCTATCTGTACAGTACCTATCTTCCCAAATTATTTTTAAAATCATTATATTTAAGTCCTGTGTGTTTGGTACATAATAAGCAACACAGTGAGACTCTTCTCTTAAAATATATATTTTCCAACTGGACGTGGTGGTGCACACCTTTAATCCCAGCACTTGGGAGGCAGAGGTCGGAGGATCTCTGAGTTCAAGGTCACTGTGAGACTGCATAGTGAATTCTAGGTCAGCCTGGACTAGAGTGAGACCCTACCTCAAAATAAAATAAAATAAAATAACAGCTGGGTATGGTGGCATATGCCTTTAATCCCAGCACTCAAGAGGCAGAGGTAGGAGGATCACCGTGAGTTTGAGGCCATCTTGGGACTACATAGTGAATTCCAGATCAGCCTGGGCTAGAGCGAAACCCTACCTTGAAAAATGAAAATATGTATCTTCCATTCTCTCCCTGGTGATTCTTCTCAGTGGCAATTATATTTTCTTACTTTGCCTAAAGTATTTGAGTTTCATCCCACATGTCAGACACACTTGTATTTCTGCTTCTTGATTTTTTTTTTTTCTTCAGACACTATCTGTTTTAGGCATTATCTACTGAGGATCCCCTTGGAGTATTTAGCTCCTGTTCCTTCCCCACCCCCACCATTGAAGGCACACTGTCCCACCTCCGTCTTTCCTGTTCGTTGCATGATGATTTTAGGTAAATGCCTGTTTGCTATTCAAGTGATTAGAACGATGATAGAATGTCTGTCTCAGCCATGTACCAAGCTGTGTTTATTTTTTTTTCTTTCCTGAAAAAAAATGTTTGTTTTTCCTGGAAGCATTTTCATTTGCTTGTCTATTTTCTTTTTCTTAGTGTGCTGCATAGGCATCAATTCATTGGTCCAAATTCTTCGCCAGTCTTAAAAATCTCAAACATCCTCCAGGTATTCTGTTCACCTGGTGTGGCTGGAGAATTCTCCCTGGGAGAGTCTAGGCCTCAGCTGAAGCACACTTGGCAATCTCCTCTCCTATACCCTGTGTAGTTTCCTCTTTCTTGGTTGGGGCACCTACTAAATGAATTCCACAGGTTTCATCAATGTCTGATCTCACCTTTACAAGCGTGAGACAGTAATAATCGCATTCTGTAGAAATCATACTTTGAACTTGAACTTTAGATCTTTTTCTGGGCTAGCTGTAGGTGGTCTTACCCTCTCTGGCCATGCAGGACAGTGATAGTGGAGGCAGTGGCTTTGGGTCAGCCACGTGATTGATCACAAGGGACAAACCTGACACCGTGACGTGCTGTGTTTCCACTGGATGTTTAGTAGGCCAGGTGTGCCCAACGCGCGTTCCACTGACTATGTTTCAACTCAGGATGAGTCTGTCAGGCTGTCACCCCATCTGTGTTTTGAAGGCATTAGTCCACTTTCTCCCTCTATGGAGAAGTCAGAAGCCTGTCTAATTGCTGTTCTCTTAAAAGATCATCTTTTCTCTTAGACTACTTTTAAAATTCTCTTTTTGGGATTGTATGTCTGCATGTGGATTTTAGAATTTTCTGGCGCTGGTTTGTGGGGCTTTATGATTCTGCAGATTAGTGTCTTTATTCAGTTCTGGAAAATTCTCATCTGGTATTTATGCAGCTATTTTCTCTCTACCTGTACCTCTGATGAATAGTTTTTATTAAGAACTTGAATATGTGAACACACAACAATTTTATCATGTTCTCATCCCTTATCCATTTTTCCCTCTCTCCCCCAGCTAGTCTCCCGTAGACCCACCTTTTTCAAGATAGTTCTTCTTGTTTTCTTATCTCGTTCCTTTTATCCTTCATCCTCCCTGTCTTGACGTCATGGGCTCAGAACAGAGCTGATCTTGCGGGAGTATTGATAACCTTTGGGGGCTCATGAATGCACCGTGTCAGTTGACATTGGGAGACCAGCGCTCGAATGGATGTATGCCTGAGCACCCTGTGGCTCCGACATTCTTTCCGCTCCAGCTTCCACAGTGTTCCCGAGTGTCCTCCAAGGATGTGGTAGAAATCTCCTTCGGTGTTGAACTCTCAACTTTGATGAGTTTGGAGTCCCCTTGGTGTCTGCCACTATCTCCACAGAGGCGTGTCATGAGACACGAGAGACTTGGCCAGTCGTGAGAGCAGCACCCACATTCTTTCCATGACTGTCTCTGCAGTGTTCCCTGAGCCCTGGCTAAGGCCTGGGATTTCTCTTGTCAATTTGATGAACCTTGGGTTTCCCTGGTATTTGCCACCATCCATGTCTAGGGCCTGGGTCTGCGTGTTCAGAGCTGAGCTAGCTGCCTGGCACTCTGCTTCGCTGGCTGATGACCTGCCTACGTCTAGGGCCTGCACACTCCTGATTGAATGATTCTCGGATAATTCTTCTTGTACCTTTCTCTTTCATTTTACCATTTCTTCATCTTTCTGCTAAGTCCTGGATGAAATCTCAGATCTCTTTAGCTCTCTTTCTTCAGCATTAAAAGTGGCTTTCCCAGAAAACATAGAAAGCAATACACAAGCCAGAGGAACCCCAGAGTGGGCTGGGTGGGAGATGTTCTCTTCACTGTCCCCAGGGAGAAGGTCAAGGAGAAGACTGAGGACCTGCGCCCAGAGAGGAAGCTGGGGTAAGTTTTCTCTTCTTCTTCTCCTCTCATGTGTGTGCAGCCCGAGCTGCTGGACATGTACACAGTGAATCTGCACCGCATTGAGAAGGATGTGCAGAGGTGTGACCGCAACTACTGGTACTTCACGCCCGCCAACCTGGAGAAGCTTCGAAATGTCATGTGCAGGTGTCTGGAGCCTGGGAACAGGGAATGGGGGTGGGAGTGGCATGTGGGGGTGGGGGGCTGCAGGGAACCTAGCTGGAGCTTGCTTCAACCTTTGCTATCAGGCACTAATACCCACCTGGAGTCTTATGTCAGTCCACACTGACTGACCAGTAATAGGGTCAGTAATATTATAGAGCAGTTATTGAGCACTTACTGTATACCAGGCACCGTCCTGTGCCCTCTACTGTTGTCAGCTCACTGAGTCCTCAGACATCCCAACGAAGTAAGCATCACCGTGTCCCTTATACCCATATTCTCTCTGTCTCTCATACGTACATATATACATACTTAAAAGACGTGTACTTGAGTGTAGGGAAAGCCTACTGCGTGGGTGCCTCTACCACTCTTTTAAAAAATATTTTATTTATTCATCTTCAAGCAGAGAGAGAGAGAGAGAGAGAGAGAGAGGGCACCAGGGCCACCACCTTGTGGGTCTGGCATATGTGGGTATTGGGGAATTGAACCAGGGGCCTCAGGCACTGGAGGCAAGTGCCTTAACTGCTAAGCCATCTCTCCAGCCCCCCTCTGCCACTCTTGAGTGGGTGACTTTGGGTGTACCATTTGCCTGTCTGTGCCTCCCTCTCCTCATCTGTGAAATGTGATCCTAAGAGAACTTTTTAATACGATTATGTTGACAATTAAAAGATGCAAGGCGTGGGAAGCGGGCTGCGAATGGAGTCAGTATTTGGTAGAGATACACAGTCTTGAGTAAGCAGCCGATCAGAATTCCAGGTAGAAGGAATCGCTAGGATGAAGCCACAGAGACCTAAATGAGTTGTTTGTGCAAAGTGAACACCTCTATGTGCCCGGAGAGCAAGGCACTTAGGAAGGGACAGTGGAGCTGTGGGGATGAGGCAGGGCACTCTCTGAGTGCCTTGTACCTAGTGAGGGTTGGGACAGCATTCCGTGGCAGCAGGAGTTTGTGGAGGTTTCTGAACATGCAGTGCCTTTTGTAGGAGGCTGGAGAGCTGCCCTGATAACCTAGGACATACGATGACAGTAAGAGTAGGAATGGGGATGAAGGAAATGGGCTGAGGAAGTTGTCCAGTGAGGGATTGGGGAACCCAACAGGAAAGGAGGGAGAACAAGGTGAGTGAGACAGAGTGGGGTTTCATCATTCTCTCTCTCTCTCTCTCTCTCTCTCTCTCTCTCTCTCTCTCTCTCAGCTACATCTGGCAGCATATTGAGATCGGCTATGTCCAGGGCATGTGTGACCTTCTGGCTCCACTGCTGGTCATCCTGGATGATGGTGAGTGCATCCTCCCCATTCCAGATCTGGGAGTGCTGGGGAAGGGATAATCTCACTTTGTGACTCCATGGAATGAGTCATGACAGGGGCACACATAATCCACCTGGTGAGCACATCACAGTCCCAGTGAAACGAGAAGTCCTCACATTCCATAGCGCCCAACATGGAGGCCAGCCGGGCCTTAGCCACTAGTTGTAACATGACTAAAAACATTGGGAAAACCTGGGTACGACAGACTTACTGGTGAGAACGCTACCAAGATTTGGGGGGAAAACTATTAATCCTTCATAAACTCTTTTTTTAAAAAAGAAAAGACGGAAAAGGAAGAAAAGGGGGAGGAAGGAAGAAGGAAAGAAGGACAAGGATAGAGAAGTTAAGGAGTGAATGATTCTTAACTCACTGAATGAGGAGGTCTGCTGTCATAGAAGGACTGGGTACTTCACCGGTACCCCGATAAAAAGTCATCACAAGAACACTTCATGAATACATGGTCAAAAGCTCTCAAAAAATGTGCCAATAAACTCAAGCCAATAAAATATAAAAGGATTATAAACCATAATTAAATGGAGTTTATTCTAGGAATGCAAAGAAGGTTCAACATTACAAAACTCAGTGTAGTTCACCTTAATATTGACTGACATTGTGTACATGCCTGTAGTCCCTTCGCTTGGAAGGTTGAGGTGGAAGGGAGGATCACTGGAGCTCGGGATTTTGAGAACAGTTGGGCAACATGGTGAGATCCCATCTCAAAAAAAATGTGACTACATGGAAATAAAAGTTTTAAGTTGGCATTTAAAAAAAAGAACAATAGGAAGGGCAAAACACCTACACATAACCACAGAAATATAGAAAATAGAAAACAAAAAAAGAGACATAGAAAATCATGGCAAAAATCCACCAGTATTTCATGACTTAAACACTCAACAAACTGGGTCTGAAAGAGAATTTAGCATGATTCATGAGTCTTCAGAGCAACAAAAAGTAATGCCACACTCAATGCAGACAGACTGAACTGTTTTTCCCCTAAGATCAAGAACCAGACAAAAATGTGTGCTCTTACCACTGTAGGTTCTAGCTCGGGCAACTGAGGAGAAAAAAAAATTAGAAGCTAGTCATAGTGGTGCATACCTGTGGTCCTAGCTCTTGGGAGGTGAAGGCAAAAGGATCAGTAGTTTAAGGTCGTTTTATTTAACATTTCATGGTTTTTAGGTATATAATGAGTTTGAAGCCAGCCTAGGCTACATGAGAGACTGCATCTCAAAAAGAGAGAGAGAAAGAGAGAATTTAAAAGGCAGAAAAAGTCACAGATGACATGGTTTTGCATACAGATAATCCAAGAAAATAGATGAATTGGCCAAGGTTGTAGAATCTAAATAAGTAAAAGCCTGTTGCATTTCTATGTAGTTCAAATGAAAGGTCTCAAAACAAAATTGGGAAAGCAATTCTATTTGCAATATCAACTAAAAGAATAAAGTGCTCTCGAATGAGTCTGACAAAATGCGTGACTTATGCATCAAAAACCATACAGTGTTGAATAAAACTAAAGAAAATGGGAATAAATGGGAAGGTAGCTCGTGTTCTTGGATTGAAGGTGGCTTTGTTCTCCAAATCCTTACCAAACTCCCAGCTGCCTGGCATGCAAAAAAAATTTAAAAAAAAAAAGAAAAGAAAAATAGACCCTAAAACTGACATGGAAACCCAAGGGACTGAGAATAATCAATTCTGGAAAAGAAGAAAATGTTCCCAATTTCAGAACCCAACATAAAGCTACAGTCATCAAGAGTGCGGGGCATTTGTCATTCATTTAGTGGAAAGAACGTTGGAACAATGTCCCCTCCGCTGCGCCTGTTCTGTCTGCCTCTTTGGCCTTGGACATTTTTATCAGCTAGGGGCTTTAGACCATTCCTCTGGGAGCTCGGGTACCCTGGACAGTGGCCCAGCTTACCATTTGTCCTGTGCTGTCCCCCAGAGGCCCTGGCCTTCAGCTGTTTTACAGAGCTCATGAAAAGAATGAACCAGAACTTCCCCCACGGAGGCGCCATGGATACACATTTTGCCAACATGAGGTCGCTGATCCAGGTAAAACATGCTCCTGTCTTCCTGCTTCTGACTTGTGGAGGGAACAGGACGTATAGCTGAGCGCCTTAAGACTAAGCAGAGGCTGAGGATGTATAGCTCAGTTGGTAGAGTGCTTGCCTAGCACGCATGAAGCCCTGGGTTCCATCCCCAGCACTACATAAACTGTGAAGCGTAGTAATCCCAGCACCCCAGAAATGAAGGCAAAAGGATCAGGGATTTATGGTTGCCCTCAGTTACTTGGCTAAATTTGAGGCCAGCCTGGGCTACATGAGACCCTGTTTCAAAAGAGGGGGGGAAAAGGATAGAGTTTATTTGTAGCAAACCTGGGTTTGAAGACTGTTTCTGCTACTCGCTAGCAGTATAAACTCAGGCATGTGTTTTCAATCCCTCGGGGCCACAGTTTCCCCACCTGGAAAATGGGTGGCTTTTCCATTTATATGATTTCTAAATGAATTATTACACTTAGGGAAATGAGATAGTGAATGTGTCTGTAGCATTTAACACAGTGTTTGCCACGGTGTGACAAAAGTTGGGAAAACTGGAAACTTGTTAGAAATACAAATCGTTGGAGCTGGGGAGGTGGTTCTGTGAGGAAGAGCTCTTGCTATAAAAGCGTGAGGCCCCGAGGTCCCCTCCATCCACATTTTCTTTGAGATGGGGTCTCTCTTACTTTTCCCCTGGGTGTGTACCAGTCTAGCTGGCCTGGGAGTGTCTGGATTCCCCTGCTCCACCTCCCGTGACCATAGATGTGGTACTTTGTGCCTGGCTTTGCATAGATGCTGGGGAATTGAACTCAGGCTGCCGGTTGTGTAAGCAAGTGTCTTCAAGTACTGAGTCATCTCCCCGGTCCTCTATTTTCTTTTGTTTTGGGAATTTGGGGTTTAGGGTCTGGCCTTTCTATACAGTGTTGCTATGAATTTTGTTTTTTGCACGTGCGTGTGTGAGTGATGTGTATGTGTGTGGAGGCCAGAGAATAACCTTGGATGATGTCCTCAGAAACACTGCCCATCTCTTTTTAAAATTTATTTATTTATTTAAGAGAGAGAGGGCTGGAGAGATGGCTCAGCGGTTAAGGCACTTGCCTCCAGTGCCTAAGGCCCTGGGTTCAATTCCCCAGGACCCACATAAGCCAGACCCACAAGGTGGTGACCCTGGTTCTCTCTCTGTCTCTCTCTCTCTTTCTTTCTTTTTCTGTATTTCTCTGCTTGAAAATGAATAAATAAAATATAAAAAAGAAAAGAAAACATTTATTGAAAAAAGAAGAGCGAGAGAAAGAGGCAGAGGATGGGCGTGCCAAGGCCTCTTGCCACTGCAAATAAACTCCAAGATGCATGTGCCACCTTGTGCACCCGGCTTTTCATGGGTGCTGGGGAATCGAACCTGGTTCTCATGGTGCATGCATGCAAGAAGAACTCTGCCTGACCACGTGCTCAGGTGGTATTGCTGGAACCAAAAGCGCCGGTACCTTCAGCCTTGGTGGGCATGACTGAATCCCTCCCCAGAGCAATGCTACCAGCATCTATGCTCAAAAATGATGCATAGGGCTGGAGAGATGGCTCAGCTGTTAAAGTGCTTGCCTGTAAAGCAGAAGGTCCTGAGTTCAATTTCCCAGTACCTACATAAAGCCAGATGCACAAGGTGGCACATGCTTTTGGAGTTTGTTTGCAGTGACTGGAGGCCCTAGTGTGCCCATTCTCTTTTTCTCTCTCTCTCACTCACTCAGATGAATAAATAAATATTTTTAACTGGTGCATAAGGGTTTTCAACACAGTCAATGCTCACTTGATATTGCCACAGCTCTTAAATTTTTTGCCAGTGTAATCAGAGCATCACCTGGTGATTTTAATTGCCTTTTTTTCTTAAAGATGAAAATATATGTTTATGAAAAATTTCTTTTGATTGATTTGAATTTCTCTGAATTGCCTGTTCACATGCTCATTTTCATTACCAAATAATATTCCTATGAAATGGACATGCCGCTGTTTGTGCAGGTCCATTCATGTGTCGGTGGTCCTCTGGGCTGTTTCTGTTGTTGGCGGTTTTGACTAGTGTCGCTGTGTGCGTTTGTGTGCACATTTGCTGTGGACATGTTTTCATGTCTCTTGAGAATGTACCTAGATCTGGAACTGCTAAGTCAGGAGGTAACTCTGTTTAGCTTTTGGAGAAACCGTCTGATTTTCTCAACACCATTTTGCTTTCTCAGGAGCAGTGTATGAAGGCTTCAGGGTTTTGAGGGGTAAAAGGGGGGGGCAGGTGGTGGAGGGTTTCGAGGTAGAGTCTTGCTCTAGCCCAGGCTGATCTGGAATTCACTATGTAGTCTCAGGCTGGCCTCGAACTCACAACGATCCTCCTACCTCTGCCTCCCATGTGCTGGGATCAAAGGTGTGCACCCCCCCCCAGCCTGGCTCGTTTTTCCACAGCCTTCCCAGCACATTATTGTCTACCATGTTGATTTTAACCGATCCAGTGAGTGTGAGGTGGTTGGTGTCTCTCTGGGTTTTGACTCGCATTTCCTTGGTAATTAATGACGTTGTCCAGCTTACACGTATGTGCATACTAGACGTCATCGTTGGAGACGTCCATCCGTATTCTTTTTAGATGTCTGTTCATATCCTTTGCCCACTGGCGCCCACACCTGGCTGTTGAGGGCTGTCTGCATGCAGTAGGGGCCTGTGCCACCACCACTGCCCCTCTGGCCCTGCCCTTCCCCAGGAGGCTGATGCTCGTTCTTCCTCGGACAGATCCTGGATTCGGAGCTCTTTGAGCTGATGCATCAGAACGGGGACTATACTCACTTCTACTTCTGCTACCGCTGGTTTCTGCTGGATTTCAAGCGAGGTACAGACTTCCTCTTTGGAGCAGAACCTCGGGGGTGGAGATGCGGGGACGGAAGGCTGAATGGACATTGGGGCAAACAAAGGTAACAGAGGAGAGCAGTGGTCATTGAGATCTGCCCATCCCAGCGCCTGTCTTAACGTGCAAGAGCTCTGTGCAGTAGAGGCTGTTAAGATCCCCATTTTGAGCTGGGCATGGTGGCGCACGCCTTTAATCCCAGCACTAGGGAAACAGACATGGGAGGATCATGATGAGTTTGAGGCCATCCTGGGACTACATAGTAAATTCCAGGTCAGCCTGGGCTAGAGCGAGACCCTACCTTAAAAAACCAAAATAAATTAATAAATAATAAAAAGATCCCCATTTCATGGGCGAGAAAACCAAGGCCAGGGAAAAGTCCATTTCAGAGCTAGGAATAGTGGAGTCAGGGTCTGAGTTTGCCTCGATCTCCAGAGTCAAGTTCTATCATGCACCTTATAGCAGAAACCAAGATCTCTGAGGCCTTTGGAGTTGGGGTGACTTCATGCATGTTTCATATATGAGCTAGAAGTGATGTCACCTTCTCTGGTGCAAATTCACATGCTAATAGCACCCAACATACCCAGAGGTGTTAACCAAGTGTCCCTCATGGAGCTCTGTTCTCTATGGCCAGCAGCACCCACATACAGATTAGGCATCGAGAGAGAGAGAGGTGCTCACTGGGGAAGTCGCTAGCCCATGGCCTCCTAGCCGGTTGGTGAGGTTGTTAAGACTCAAAGACAGTTTATTGGGATGTGGCAGTGTCGTAGTCAGCCACACGCCTCTGGGATGGATCTTCAAACCAGGCACAATTTGGGGGAGGAAAGTATTTATTGAAACTACAGATTGAGGGGAAGTTCTGTAACAGTGAAAGAGGCTGGCCCTCTTTCACAGGTCTGAGCAGAGAGAAAAACCCATCACCTACATCACACACACGGAGGGCCAAAGAGAATTTCTTCTCCTTTATATAGGATTAGGGTGGGGTCTTGCAACCCTATCCCAGACTTAATGGCTTCCTGAGTCTCTGGAATTTCCTTCCTGCACTGCCCACACAGGAAAAGATGTTTACTTCTAGCTTCTTTGAGCTTCTTTACATTTTGCCCCTTGCTGAGAGGCTGCCTTCCTATAAACATCCTCAGAGACCCACCCAAGATAATTAAAAAGATCAAGTTGATAACAAAACCTAACCATCACAGGCAGCCTTGCTCTACAAGCCACTCCCTGCCATTTCCTGTTAGGCCCAGGCAGCAGCCAGCTCTGCTGTGTTGCAGGGGAAGGGGAGGCACTGCCGGGATGCTGTTGAAGAAGGAGGGTCCTTCTCCATCTATCAAGCCCACACATGCTCAGACTCTTCATGCAAAGGAAACTACACCCCACCTGTTGACACAACCCAGGCTGGAGAAACTGAGGCTTTCAAAGTCAAATGGTTGTGTCCAATTCCCCTGCCTCCCAGTCCAAGTGCCGTCCGCCACTGGCAATCACAGACACAAAAGTCCCACTGCTCTGGGGTCGTCACAGGGGAACAGGTGCGGGGTGGGTGGCAGCCTGACCTGCACTGTGGACTGTATCCCTTGCACACATATGTCCATGTCCCCCTAGAACTTGTCTACGATGATGTCTTCTCGGTCTGGGAGACCATCTGGGCAGCCAAGCACGTGTCGTCCGCCCACTACGTGCTGTTCATCGCGCTGGCTCTGGTGGAAGTCTACCGCGACATCATACTGGAGAATAACATGGACTTCACCGACATCATCAAATTCTTCAATGGTACCTTGGGAGGGATGGGGAGAGAGGCTTGGGATGGGTGCGTGGGGGATGGGGTGGAGGGCCCTTCTGCCCACTTCTGGCTATTTCCAGAAGGACCAGCTGATGTCTTGTAATAGCAAGAGTATATTTTTCTCCAGGTCCTGGCTGATGGGTACTAGTAAAACAATAAGATAGGAGACTCAGGGGCAAAGCCTGGCTCTGCGGACAAGACACTCTCCCCTCTCTGTGTCCATTGCTCATCTGTGAACTGGTTTAGCAGGTTCCTATGTGTCCAGAAAGTTCCTGTTCCTATGTGTGAGAAAAGCAGAGAGAGAAGTCATTGGAGAGGCAAGAAAAAAAAAAAACAAACAGAAAAAAAAAAAACCACAGCCTTTGAAATATGATCCCAGCACCACCATTTAGAAGCTGGGTGACCTGACAAAATGGCATCTGGGCCTCAAATCCTTCAGGGATAAAATGATGCTAACATCCCCTCCCTCGGGGAGGTCTGCTGGAGTCAAGGATACACGGTGGAGAAAGTCCCATCATGTGGGCCCAATAAATATGAACACTAATGTAGCTGATGCTAGAGAGCTTAGCACACTCTGGGTTTGATCTCAGCACCTTCTCCCAAAAATTAAAAACTAACTAGCCAGGCATGGTAGTGAATGTCATTAATTCCAGCACTCCAGCCCAGGTAAGAGGGGCACTGTGAGTTCAAGGCCAGCCTGAGACTACATAGTGAATTCCAGCTCCACCTGGTAGCCTGGGCTAGAGGGAGACCCTACCTCAAAATAAAATAAAATAAAAACTAATAACTAGCACTTGGGAGGCAGAGGTAGGAGGATCACCATGAGTTCGAGGCCACCCTAAGACTACATAGTGAATTCCAGGTCAGCCTGGGCTAGAGTGAGACCCTACCTTGGAAAACCAAAAAAAAAAAAAAAAAAAGACTTTAAAACTAATAACTAAAAGAAGAAAGCCACCTGTGCCTCACCTTTGAAACATAATTAGATTTTATACAATTATTAATTTAGTTTTTTTTAAGATAGTGTCTCACTCTAGCCTTTCCAGGATGACTGGAAAGGTTTTATTTTTGAATAAACTTTTCATTTTCATAAAAAAGAATGCTAGTGTTGTCATGAACTGAAAGAGTTTGGGCATCTCCGAAAACTAAGGCAGGAGGATTGTGTGAAGGTAAGAGTTGTTTTAGGCTGTTAATCACATGCTCAAACTGAAACAATGATAATTAGTCTCTAGCCTAGGCTGGCCTTGAGTTCTGTCTTTTCCACAATTACACGTATTTTCTGTTGTCACCATTAGAGAATCCAGTTGTATCTGCCTTTTTCACCTAATATTTCAGAAATTATTTCCCATTTTTTTTTTCGAAAATGGCATAGTACACCCAGTGTGGCTATCCTAGAATTTACTAAACCCCCCTCATCCCTTATCATCGGATACAGGGTGACAGGCCAAAAGTTCCAGCTGGTTAAGGCGTTAGATGCAAACCACTAAATAGGATTGCTGGGAGGCTGAGGAGGTGGTTCAGTGGGTAAGAGCACTGGCTGCACGAGCATCCGGGCCTGACTTCAATCCCACACATGTCTGCAATCCCTGCGCTGAAGGGGAGGAAATAAGGGTGTCCCTGGGGCTCACTGTTCAGCAAGTCGAACCGAAGAAAAGGGGTGAGCTCCAGGTTCAGTGAAAGACCCTGCCACTGTCCTCTGGCCTCCGCATGCATGTGCTTGGGGTGTGTCCATCTGTGCACACACGTGTATACAGCATACTCGCTTACACACCACACGTAAAATACACACAGACTTAAGTTTGCTATGGGCTGGAGAGATGGCTCAGCAGGTAAAGACACTTGATTACAAAGCCTGACGACCCAGGGTTCCATTCCCCAGTACCCACATAGAGCCAGATGTGCAAAGTGGCGCATGTATCTAGAATTCATTTGCAGTGGCTGGAGGCCCTGGCATGCCCATATTCATTCATTCTCATTCTCTCTCTCTCTCTTTCTCTCTCTCTCTCTCTGCTTGCAAATAAATAAATAAATTTTTTTCACAAAAAAGTTTGAGAGGCTGGAGAGATAGCTCTCAGTGGTTAAGGCATTTGCCTTCAAAACCTAATGACCTGGTGTCCACATAAAGCCAGATGCACAAGGTGTACATGTATCTGGAGTTCTTTTGCAGTGGCTGGAGGCCCTGGAGTACCAATTCTCTCTGTGTCTCTCTCTCTCTCTTTCTCTCTCTCCCTCCCTCCGTCATCTCTGACTCTTTGTGCAAATAAATCATTTTTTAAATGTTTGAAGGTATAACCCTCTACTTTGTCTTCTTCTCTCCTCCCCTTCTCTGTCACCCCCACCATTGTTGTCTACATTTTCATACAATATTTAAGCATCATCCGCTATGGGCCTGACGTTACTCTTTTCTTGAGACAGGATCTCACTAACCCAGGCTGGCCTCTAACTCTCAATTCTCTCATCTCGGCTTCCTGAGTGCTGGGATTATGGGTATAGACTTCTACACTTGGCCTGACATTACTTTTTTTATGTGTGTGAGCACAAGTGTGTGGGTGTATGTGTGTGTGTAGGTCAGAGGTTGATATTGGGGTCTTTCTCAACCGTCTCCATCTGCTACTCTGGCTGAACCCAGAGCTTCCTGATTTGGCTAGTCTAGCTGCCATTTTGTCCCAGGGATTAGAGGCATGTACCACCACTCCCAGCATGGACATGGGTGCTGAGGATAGTACCTCTGTTCCTCACGCTTGTGTGGCAAGTGCTTTACTTATCTCGCCAGGCCCTTGACAAAACTTTTTTGAACTTATTTATTGTTGATAATTAGACCCTCCCTGTCCCCAACCCACTGGGGGCCCTCCTCAGCAGGATTGCTAGACCAGTCCATGGGATGGGGGTTATGGATTGTATAAGAGGTAGCCAGTTTTTTCTCTCTCCCCCACCATGGCTCTTACAATCTTTCTGCCCCCTCTTCCTCTCAGTTCCCGGAGTCATGGTGGGTGAGTTTTAAGTCTGTTTTACTGTTGAGGTCTTAAGAGTCTCTGGACTTCTGCTTAGCCATTCCCAGCCGTTCTGTGTGAGGAGAGTGAGGAAGCACACATTCTGTCCCCCTGATGACCTTGTGCAATGGATTGCTGTTCTGATCTCCAATTTACAGATGGGGAAACTGAAGTTTGGAGGTGCAGGGCTGACCTCAGGTCTGTGTCCAGAGTCACTCTGGTCATGATGCCTGGGAGTCTGCTGGGAGCTGGAGGTATCTCCCAAGGCTGGACACAGAGACGGCTCATAAGATGTTCTGCTCTTTCAGAAATGGCCGAGCGGCACAATGCGAAGCAGGTCTTGAAGCTGGCGCGGGACCTCGTGTACAAAGTGCAGACACTGATTGAGAACAAGTGAAGACAGTGCCAGCCTGGCTGGCACCCTGCCTGTCCTCCTCGCCCTTTCCTTCCCAGCAGAGTGCAGCCCAGCACAGGGTCCTGGTGTCTGCTCCTCAGCTTGGACCTCTGTGCAGAGGTCAGCACCCTGGACTTTGACCTCTGGGCATTGTGGTCGAGGGGCGACCCCCCTCAGTTCAGCCTTACGTTTTCCTGTTTGACCAAAGATCGCCCAAGTCTGGGATTTCTCCCTCTTGGGAGTTGGGGTAGTAAGTGGATGGAGATGGCTTTGTCCCTGACCTCTTTCTCATTTCCCTGTCTCTTATCTGTGCAGATGGCATTTATGGGGGGTGGAGGGGCATTCTTTGGGAAATCGGTGTAGGAGATTCCTCTGAACCTAGAAAGAGGCTTTTGGAGAGATTCCAGAGCATTCCAGACCAGTCTCCCCTCTTGGCATTATTAGTGACATTTGAAGTCAGAGATCTACTTGTGAGGGGGACTGCGCTATGTATTATACAGGAAATTGATCAGCATCCCCACCTTCCAACCACTGATGCCAGTTACACAGCCCCCCCCAACTGTGGACCACCCCAAATATCCCCAGATATTGCCATATGTTACCTTCGTGGCAACCCCCCCCCCCTTGAGAAGCCAATGTATTCTCTGCCCACTTTCTTTAAACTAAGCAATCCTCTCTCTGAGGTCCCTCCCCGACTCCATTAGGAAAAGCACACAGAGGCCTCTGTCATCTCTCTTGGAGAGACTGAGGTTCCATTTGATGTACGTTCTCATTTTTCCTCCTCTGCCTGATGCCAGAAGGTACTTCTTTTCTTCTTTAAGGAAAGCATCTTAGCGTTTGTTTGTAGGCAGGAGAGGGAAGCCTCTTCTGGGTGGTGCCAAGCCCCCACCCAGGGAAGAGTCCAGGTCCCAGCACCCTCTTTCACCTGTGGCCGAAAATGTCTATGGATACCTTCATTATCATTGTCTAAGCCTCTAAGGGTCTTGCTCACTCAGGACAGGGGTAGAATGAGCTGGGTGTTGTCTCAGGCAGAAGCAGTGGGTTTTCCTTTGGGAAATACCCACCAGTGAGCTGGGCCTCTGGGTGCTTCACAGTAAGAGTTACTCGTGAACAGATCTGGAATGAGCCAGCACACAGCAGTACAGCCATCAGCTGCTCTCAAAATGTCCAAGTGGAAGAAACAGCAAGGAACAGGGAGGAAGCTTTCCCTAAGTGACCTGTGTCCTGACAAGGGGTTGCAGCTGGGACTTCATGGGGAAGCTGGATCGGCTGAGGGGACACAGTCCTTCCGCTGAGCCAACAAGGATGGGTTGGAAGGTCCACTTTCTGTCCTACCTTCTGCTGCGTTGGAACCCCAGCCCTCTGCCCAGGAGTACAGGGTGGACAGAGACATCCCTGGATGGCCTTTGCTTCCCGAGGGGAGTGCCATGGAAGACAGCAACTCCCCTCCCACGGCATCAGGACTGGAGGTGACCAGCCTTCACCTGCTTAGAACCCTGACTCCCCATCCTGGGCCCCAGCTTCGTGGGATGGGAGAATATAAAGAAAGACCGTCAGAGAAAAGTTTATTTTGCCACTAGCCGTTCACTACAGAAGATGATTATTTGGCACGACCAGGTCCCAGACCTCCTGATTCTTATTTATTTTTGTAATAGACTTGTCTCAAGCATAGCACAAGATCTCCTCTCTGCTTCCCCGTGCGTTCCCCAGAGCGTGTGTTTTTGTGATTTGAAATGACCCATATTTATTCGGTTTACCAGCCAACATCTGTCTGTCGTGTGTGTCCTTGTGTCTTAATATTGGATGGGTGGGAGTCATTCTGTGCACAGAATGCCCTGTTTTCTTCAGTATTGCCCAAGTATCTTGTAATGTTTGCCGAAGAATTGTGTCTGTATAGAGAGAAAATATATATGAGCAGAGAAATTGAAGCTGTGTTAGTGTTTGATGTTCTTTGGGGATTTTTTAAAATGTATTTTTATTTATTTATTTGCAAGCAGAGAGAAAGAGAGAATGGACATGCCAGTCCCTCCCACACTCTGCAAACAAACTCCAGATGCGTACACTCCTTTCATGATCTGGTTTTATGTGGGTACTGGGGAATTGAACTCTGGTCATTAGATTTTTCAGGCAAGTGCCTTAACCTCTGAACCATCTCTCCAGCCCCTTTGGGGACTTTTAATTTGTAAAAAAAACAAAAACAAAAACAAAAAATAATGTTTGCTGGGCTGAGGACGGCTCAGTGGGTCAAGTGCTTGCCTCACAAGCTGGAGGACCTGAGTTTGATCCGCAGAACCTAAGGAACATTCTGGACATGATGACACAGATTTCTAGAGCCAGCACTAGAGAGCTGGGGACAGAAAGATCCCCAAGCTCACTGGGCAGCCATTCTAGCTTAGCTGTCAAGGTCCAGGCCAATGAGTGACCCTGTCACAAAAAAAGATGGACAGTATTTTCAAGGATAGCACCTTAAGGTTGTCCTCCGAGCTGCACATACATACACACGTGCCCACACATGTACACAACATGTACACACACATGCAAAAAAAAAAAAGAAAATATATTTGCTTGTGAAGACAAAAGTCCTCCCACCCCACCCATTCCAAGCCCTGGTGAGGACAGAGTGACAGCTCCTGGTCTTTCCCAGGCAGATCAAGGCACAGGGCCCATTTCTGACATCAGCTGCACCATTACCATACAAATGATTCAAGATATGGTGGGTTCTAGCTGGAAGGTTCTAGGTCTGGTTGGACTTCACGTCTCTGTGGTCCAACAATGGTCAGAGATACAGCCCTGTTTCTAACACTTGCCTGGCTGTTGGCCTCAGGTAGTGGGGGAAACTGAGTCTTGTGTCTCTCATCCCCAGCAAGCTGTCCCCATGGTCATGATGGCAGATCTGAGTAAGAGCAAGCAGAGGAGGCAGACAGTGCTTTGCTGGGGTAAAGTGACTTCTGTCGCATTCTGTTGTCCAGAATCCAGATTCAAAGGTAGGGAAATAGACTTCCTGGTGGGAGGCTTTGGAAAGGGGCATCGGAAAGAGACATTGAAGGGGGTGTGGACAGTTGGTCCCCTATGAGCTCCACACTTGCAGATTCAACCAATATCAGACAGAAAATTAAATACCAGGTTGGAGCCGGGCGTGGTGGCGCACGCCTTTAATCCCAGCACTCGGAAGGCAGAGATAGGAGGATTGCCATGAGTTCAAGGCCACCCTGAGACTACAGAGTGAATTCCAGGTCAGCCTGGACTAGAGCGAGACCCTACCTCGAAAAACCAAAAAAAATCAGGTTGGGGAGATGGCTCAGCAGTCAAAGATGCTTTGCAAAGCTTGCAGTCTGGGTTCAGTTCCCCAGTACCCATGTAAAGCCAGATGCACAAAGTGGTGTATGCGTCTGGAGTTTGTTTGCAGTAGCAAGAGGCCCTGGTGCCCCCCTCATAAGTAAATAAAAATATTTTTAAAAAAGAAATTAAAACCGGATGTTTTAATGGTGGTGCATGCCTTTAATCTCAGCACTTGGGAGGCAGACGTAGAGGATTGCCAAGAGTTCAAAGTCAGCCTTGGATAGAGGAGGACACTACCTTAAAAAAAAAAAGAAGAAAATTAAATATTGAAGAAAACATCTATACTGAGCATACACAGAACATTAAATATTTTTTTCGAGGTCTCTCTCTAGCCTAGGCTGACCTGGAATTCACTATGTAGACTCAGGGTGGCCTTGAACTCATGGTGATCCTCATAGTGATCCTCCTACCTCTGCCTCCCGAGTGCTGGGATTAAAGGTGGGTGCCACCACGCCCGGTTTAAGGAGAGCTTTTCTAAAGGAGACTGCTGACACGTCCCACCCTCCTCTATGGGCACATGACTAGTACTGGCCAATCAGATCCTTTTCTGGGTGTACACATGGGAAGGGAGGAAAGAGACACTTGCTGTTTTCTCTGGGCAGCCTTGGGACTGCTAGCTTAGAGCTACCTATGACTATGTCTTCTATAGGTGGAGTGCAAGCAGGGCTGGATCCAGGGGTTCAAATGAAGTCATTAGAGGGGCTGGAGAGATGGCTCAATGGTTAAGGGCGTTTGCTTGCAAAGCCTGACAGCCTGGGTTCAATTCCTCCCAGCACCCACATGAAGCCAAATGCACAGTGTGGCACATGAGTCTGAAGTTTGTTTGCAGTAGCAAGAGGTCTTGGCATGCCCATTCTCTCTCTCTCTCTCTCTCTCTCTCTCTCTCTCTCTCTCTCTCTCTCTCTCTCTCTCTCTCTCTCCAAATAAATTTTAAAAAGATTTAATGAAGTCTGACTGAAAAGACAGCTAAGTGGTTTCAAAGCCTGAAGGCCTGAGTTCAATTCCCCAGTTCCCACATAAAATCAGATGCACAAAGTGGCACATGTGTCTGGAGTTCATTTGCAGTGGCAAGAGGCCCTGGCATGCCCATTCTCACACACACACTCTCTCTCTCCTTGCAAATAAATGAATACATAAAATATTTTTAAAATGAAACCATATTTACTCTCTTGCATGGTGATCCTTACAGTCCTCACACCCAACTCCAATTGTTCTCTCCATCATAAATGGGAAGGAAGAGAGTTCTTCATCTTAAAGCCCATGGTGGCCAGAGACTAGCTGAAGTTCATTTTGGGGGCTGGCAAGATGGCTCAGGGGTTAAGGCACTTGCCTGCAAAGTCTAAGGACCCCGGTTCAATTCCCCAGTACCCACGTAAAGCCAGATGCATGCATCACTTTACGTTCGTTTGCAGTGGCTGGAGGCCCTGGTGCCCCCATTCTCCCTCGATCTCTCTGTCTGTCTCTCTTCTCTCTGCTCATGAATAAGTAAATAAATATTTTTTTTAAAAAAAGGTCATGGGCGGGTAGGGCACTGCTCCCAGAGAAAGGGCCACATAATGGACAAAAGCAACAGATAGACCCCATCCACCTTGGCAGGGAGAGCAGTGCGTGCAGAAGGGGGGAGAGCTTCCTGAAGCTCACTGATGCTGGAGACCCAGGGGTGACAAGAAAGGGTGGTGTGGAAGGCAGGACGGGTCCATGGCCCCTCTCCCGGCATAGCTATCGAACTTGCACATGCCCATGGGAAAACACAGAATATGTTCATTTTCCCAGAGATGAGGAGCCATAAGAAAGGAAGGAAAAGCCAGGTGTGGTGACATATGTCTTTAATCCCAGCACTCGGGAGGCAGAGGTAGGAGGATCGCTGTGAGTTCAAGGCCAGCCTGAGACTACATAGTGAATTCCACGTCAGCCTGGGCTAGAGCGAGATCCTACCTGAAAAAAAAAGAGAGAAAATATTTATGTGCCCAGGGAAAAGGTGGAAGATTTGACAACCAGATGCACACATGACCTTTCATGCTTTACATAAATACATTTTATTTTCACTACAGTCCTGTGGTGCAGGGATTATAACAGTAGGTAATGCTTTTGAGTTCTTGTGCCAGACATGGTGCTTTATTTCCACAGGATATCTTGTATTCATTCTTACGACAGGCCCGTGAAGGTAGGCATTGTTTCAACCTTAATTTTTTTACAGAAGCATAAATGGGCCCAGAGAGGTGAAGGGGTTTGCCTGAGGTCACACAGCATAGAAGAACAGAGGTGGGAAGTGAACCTGAGTATATAGCAATTTTATATGACTGTAGAGTAGGCTTATTTTTTTCACTCTTCCAAGATTTTTATTTGCTCATTTCTGGCACAAACATGATTTTCTGAGTGTCGCTGGAGAAGAAGATGGCTGTCCCCTGGACCTTGGTGACATGAGACCTCCCGATGAAGGGCAGGAGGCTGGCCAGGACCATATTGAAGACCGCAGTTGCATAGCCCCAGCCCAGCTGGCACGACCCACTGCGGTACATGGAGGAGCTTTTGCAGACTTCTTTGGCGAATGGGGAGGCCAGGGAGACTGGGAAAACCAGCAAGCCCATGAGGGTAGAGGCGGCTTGAGACAGTAGGAAAGGAAATCCAGGTTATGGTGGAAGGGACATGGGCTGATCTTCCAACCCAAGACTCATTCACCCATGGTGCCCTCCTCCCACCTAACCACCTACCATCATCCATCCATAATTCCACACTTCTACTCATTTATCTGTCCATCAGTTCATCCACCCACCATCCATCTACCCATCCATCCATCCACCCATCCATCTACCCACCCACCCATCCATCCACCCACCCCTCCATCCACCCAGCCAGCCAGCCACCCACCCACCCATCCATCCATCCATCCATCTACCCACCCAACCCTCCATTCACCCACTCCTCCATCCACCCACCCCTCCATCCACTCTTCCACATTTCTACCCATTAACCCATCCAGCCATACCCATCTATCCATTCCATACTTTCATGCATCTAACTGCCCACCAATCTACTCATTCACCCATCCATACATCCATTCACTTATTTACAACTTCATGAATACTTTTAATCTACCCACTCCCTTGACCACCTGCCCCCAGCTCTCTGCCCATTCAGCCACCCATTCCTCATATTGTAATTCATTCATTCCATCCATTCACTCATTCATCCAACCATCCATCTGCATGCTTAGGCCTTCTCTCCCTCCATTTATCCCTTATTCTCCATACAGCCAACAATATTCCAAATGACTCATATTTTATATCTGCCCACATCTACTCATTCACCCACCCATTACCAGCCACCCATCCTTCCATCCACTAAGCTGTCCACAGTTTATTTACCACCTACCCACTCATTCATGTATTCCTCAATCCACCTGCCCATTTACGCATCCAATCGTGAGACTATTCGCCCATGCCTAGAACCCCAGCACTTAGGAGGACAAGGTGGGAAGATTGTGCTAACTAGTGAGACCTTCCCCCAAAGTAAACAAAAACAAAACAAAACTAACCCGAGAGGTATATCAGTGGTTGTCAGAGAAATGAAAATCAATGCTACAATAAGATACCACCTCATACCCAGTAGGATATAGGGAGGGAAGAAGAGAGAGAGAGACAGAGGCTATATGGTGGCTGGAGCATGCCAGCCTGGCAGAGCAGGGAGAGGCCAGGCTTGGAGGGAGGGGCTGGTCCAGCTTGAGTAGTTTGGGTTTCCCTGTGAAAGCCACAGGAAGCCTTGGATGGCAATCAGCCCTTCAGGCCAGATCTGATTTCCTTTGGGTCTGTCCTGTGTGAAGTGAGGAGGGGGTGACAGCCTGTTGTCACACAACACAGATGAGAGATAGCTGAGAAAGAATCAATGAGAGTTGCCAAGGGTTGCTGCACCCAGAAGCTGTGTGTGAACTCCAGTAAAGCAGCTCTCATGGGCTGGTGCAGCCTTGCCTGCTGACGGTCTATCAGGTGGAGGATGGGCTGGACACCAGCCTCTTCTCAGTCCTTGGCTAGGCCTGCTTGCACAATGAACAGCCTACCCAATCATGGAAGTCTGAATGTATGTCCCCCATAGACTCAGGTGTTTTATTAAAGCTTGTCTCCAGCCTGGCTGGAGGAGGTGTCACTGAGGACGGATCCAGCCCTAAGGTGTGTTTGGGGGAGAACCTGATTTACAACTCACCCCTGATTTATGGGTGGGTAGATGGAGGGGTGGAGGGGTGGGGGTGGATAGGTGGGTAGATATAAGGTGAGTGGATGGGCAGGTGGGTAGATGGACAGGTGGGTTAATGGAGGGGTGTGGATGAACTGATGGACAGATAAATAAGTAGAAGGATGAATGGATTGATGGTAGGTGGTTAGGTGAGAGGATTCACCATGGGTGAATGAGTCTTGGGTTGGAAGATCAGCCCATGTCCCCTCCACCATAACCTGGATTTCCTTTCCTACTGTCTCAAGCCGCCTCTACCCTCATGGCTTTGCTGGTTTTCCCAGTCACCCTGGTCTCCCCATTCACCAAATGTATGCATAGAGGTTTGAACTGTACCTGGGCCCCTGCTTCGGGCTGCCTGTGTGTGTCTATTGCTTTTGGTGTTTGCTGGCTAATGGTAGTTTCTCTCTACTTGGATGTATGGAAGCAGCTTTTTCGGCCATTTGATGGAACTGCCCCTTGGATCTGTAAGCTTGAAATGAATCCCTTCCTCCCCTAAAAATGTGTCTGGTTTGGATGTTCATCCCAGGAGCACAGAGCTGACTACGATAGCAACTGTGTAATGGTAGCTCTGGTGAAGACAATGCAAAGTGGATGGATGGATGAAAGATAAACAAAGGGGTGGAGGCAGGTAGTCAGGAGCAGGTTTGGAAAGGAGTGGGTAGCATTAAGAATGTCACCTCCAAGCGGGCGTGGTGGCGCACGTCTTTAATCCCAGCACTACAGAGGCAGAAGTAGGAGGATTACTATGAGCTCAAGACCAGCCTGAGACTACATAGTGAATTCCAGGTCAGCCTGGGCTAGAGTGAGACCCTACCTCAAAAAAAAAAAGTCACCTCCTCTGTCCCTAATTCCCGAATGCTAATGGACTAGGAATCCTCTATAATCTCATAGTTTATCTCTGAGATCTGAAGAGGCCAGATCTGATCACTGTAGACAGTGGGTCTACCTGCTGCCAACTGAACCGTTGGCACTGGGCCATTGCTTTTCCTTAGATGCATTCCTCTGGGGGCCAGGACCCAGGACATAAGGAGGACGCTACTCAAGGCCAGCAGAAGCCAGCCTCCCAGGAGCATTGTGGCTGAGACCTGTAGAGAGAGAGGAAGAAGGGTGGAGAGAGGTAGGGGGATGCTTCCTTTCCTTACTTAAGGACCCAACAGGTCTGTGCTATTTAAGCCCTATTTTCTTATAAACAGACAGAGGTTCGAATAATTGAAGTCATTTGCCTCAGAAAACACAGCTCATTCGATGGTAGCAGCAGAATTAGGATCCAGGGTTTCTGACTGCCAGGAACAGCACCTAGTGGGTCAGTTTTGAAGACTATATAATCTTCCTCAGAGGTGCTGGACCAAGCACCCATTCCTCCAACCTCCCCATTGTTGTTAAGATCGACTGTAACCCCTTATCTCTTACTGTCACACCTAGCACCCCTTGGAGAGTGAGTGACCAGACAGGAGTGTTCAGGCTGTAGCCTGCATAACTCTGGAACACGCATTTGAGGTTGTCACAGATCTGCCTATTGATGACAGTGGCCTTCCAGCAGGTGGCAGTATAGCACCCTGAATATGACGCCTTTCTCTGCTTTGCACAAAGGTGCCAGAGGGCTGGCAGGCTGCCTTTGGAACATCCTGTTTGCTAAAATACAGGAGGTCACAACCCCCCACCCTCCACACACACAACACACCCAGCACCTGCTTGGTCAGAGGCTCCAGGGTGGAGCCCAGCACCCTGCCAAGTCCTACAGGTGTTCTGAAGGGCTACCGAGTTTGAGAACGTGTGTGCTCCATTCTGAGGCTCTAACAGGGCTTGCAAAGGCACTCGGATCCCTGGTGGTAACCAAAAGACCCTCAGTCCCCACTTCCCAGGGACCCGCTTCTCTCTGTCCCTGAGGCCGATGGCTCGATGCACACAGGCCTCACCTTCCAGGCAAAATCAGGAATGTCCTCCAAAGACCTGAAAGTCACGCAGCTCTGGTTTTGGCTGTCACCCTGTGGCCAGGAACAGTAGGTAAGGACGCCATAGGAGAAGGTGGGAGTCTGGAACCAGGCCGGGGACACGAGGCTGAGGCCTGAGATGCAGGTGAGGGAGACTCCCAGGGCTGCCCTCAAGCTGCCCTCCATTGGGAAGCGTCTCTGACCTAGGGGTGGAGGCCAGATGAGAGGTGGAGGTTGCAGGAACAAGATGACCCCCTACCCCTGCCAGCACCCTGGTCCTGTGGTCATAGCTCAGGTTCCGAGGACTTCTGGCTGTTGGGGGTGGGGTGTTGCCCTAACGAGTTCTGGAGGAGGGGACTTGCAAGCCTAATGTTGGCACACAGAGACCTTTTAGCACTGCCCATCCCACCCACACCAGGCCACCCTCCTCATTCATTCACTCTCTCAGCTCAGCAAGCCTCCCTCATTCAAAAGGCTTACTTACACGACTGGAGAGATGGCTCAGTGGTTAAAGGTGCTTGCTCACAAAGCCTGACAACCCTGGTTCGATTCCCCAGTATCCACAAAAGCCACTAAGATATACTAAGTGATGGGAGTCTGGAGTTTGTTTGTAGTGGCAGAAAACCCAATGTTTCGGTCAGCTTCCTAGTTGCTGCGCAGAAAGAACCTAAACAAAAGCAGCTTGTGGAGGGATGGGTTTATTAGGCTTATGGACTTGAGGGGAGACTCCATCCTGGCAGGGAAAACGATGGCATGAGCAGAGGGGTGGACATCACCTCCGCCACAGCACTGGAAATAGCGGCAGGAAGGTGTGCTAAACACTGGCAAGGGGAAGCTGGCTTATAACCCCATAAGCCCCGACCCCAACAACACAGCTCCATTGAGGTTGTAAAATCCAAACTGCCATCAGCTGAGGATCGATTACCCAGAACACATTCATTTGTTTGTGGGGGATACCTGGATCACACCAGGTACACCCATACTTTCTCTCTCTCTCTCTCTCTCTCTCTCTCTCTCTCTCTCTTTCTCTCTCTCTCTCTCTGCCAATAAATAATAAATAGAATAGAATAGAATCGTTTTTTAAAAGCCTGCTTCTACCCACCCAGAGAAGCTGTCCTTGAAATCTCTCATTCTGTATTTGCCAGGGCTCCCCTAGAGGAAGAGAAATGATAGAATGAATATATATTATGAAGGGGATTTATTAGCTTGGCTTACACGATATGGGCTGTGAAGGCCTGACAAGAACTGTCCACGGTCTCGTGCCTCAGAGAACGGTCTCACTGCTCAGTCCACGACTAGGCTGGATGGCCAAGCAGTGCCAACCCAGGGTTCCTGGAGATCTGCTGGTCTTTGATCCACATTGGAAGGCCAAGGAAGATGAGTTCTAGTGGCTGGGGAGATGGCTAAGTGTAGTTAGACAGTTAGACAAGATGAGGACCTAAGTTTCCATCCCCATCACTCACGTAAAAGCCAGGTGTGGTGGCATGTACCAGAGCTAGAGAGGCAGAAGCGGGAGAATCCCTAGCACCTACTGGATAGCTAGTCTGGCAGAATTAGTGAGGACTATAATTATAGAGAGACCCTGTCTCGAATAATGAGGTGAAGAGCAATTAAGGAAGACACCTAACATTGACCTCTGACCTCTACATGCACACACACACATGTGCACTCACACAATGCAGACAAATATATGCACACACTGCCACACCCCACACTCATACATACAATATATATATATATATATATATATATATATATATATATATATATATATATATATATATATATATATATATATATATATAAAAACTTACAGGGCTGGAGAGATGCTCAGAAATTAGGTGCACTTCCTGGGCCAGCACAAGGCCGAGACTGCCTGACTTCAAATTTCCAGATCCCATGTAAAAGGGCTGGGCGAGGCTACATGTACCAGTAACCTCAGTCCCACAGGGGAGCAGAGACCTGAGAATCTTCAAGCTCCACCATTAGTCAAAGGAGACTGGCTCAAAACAAGACCAGGAGGAAGAGCGATGGAGCGGTTAACCTGATGTTCTCCAGCCTCCTCCTCAAGTGAGCTTATGGGCACTGCAAGGGCTCATACACACAGCACACACACATACACACACACAGCACACAACACACAACACACAACACGCAACACATACACACACAAGGGAAAACAAAAATAGATACTAAAACAAACATAACGGGCTGGAGAAATGTCTCAGTAGTTAAGGCGCTTGCCTGCAAAGCCTGACGACCTGGGTTCTATTCCCCAGTACCCACGTAAAGCCAGATGCACAAAGTGACACATATAACTAGAGTTCATTTGCAGCATCTGGAGGCCCTGGCACACCCATTCTCTGTCTCCATTCTCTCTCTCTCTCTCTCTCTCTCTCTCTCTCTGCTTGGAAATAAATTTTTAAAAATATTTATTTGAGAGAGAGAGGCAGACAGAGAGAATATTGGTGCACCAGGGCCTCCAAGCCACTGCAAATGAACTCCAGACACATGTGCTCTCTTGTGCATTTGGCTGTATATGGGCACTGGGGAATCGAACTCTAGTTCTTCTGCATTGCAGGCAAATGCCTTAATCGCTAAGCCATCTCTTCAGCCTGAAAATAAATTTTAAAAATTTTAAACAAGCAAATATAAAAGCAAGAAGCTGAGATCTGTCCCTGAAGGATGTCAGAGGCAGCAATGGCCGAGGACTCACAGCAAGGAGTGAGAGCAGGCAAGCAAGCAGCACTTTCCCCCCCAGACTTCTTCATGTCCAGGCTGCCCCAGAAAGGTGCTGCCCACCTTGCCTCCCTCCTCAGTAATCCTTACTGGAAAACCCCACACAGACCTGCCCAGGGTGAGTCTCTTAGTTAATCCCTGACCCAGTCAAGTTCACTGCCAAGTTTAACAACCACAGCCTCCCATACCTAGTTTGCAGCTGCCCCACCCATCAGACAACCCCTCTCCATGGCTGGGTGTTTCCACTGCTCACCATGAACCAGTGGCTTTTAGGGATTTTGGCAAAGTTTCCGTGGTGTGTTGAATCATGCATTTGTCATTTATGTGAGCAGAACCTTCTATGGACTCACTGCCTCCTACTGAGCACTGAGCACTATGGTTTCAGGACTAATATCACCATAAGCAGGCCTGTTCTTCATGTCTTAGTTTAGCTTCTCCCCCAGGACCCCATTTCCTAATACCACAACCGAAGGGGTTAGGATCTCACACTATGAAACATGGGGAGACACAAATATTGGATCAATAGCAAGATTCATTCTCACCTTGGTAGCATTGTTCTAGTTTGAGGGTGTGGTAGTGTGAATGTGATAGTTTGAATGTTTGGCCCCCATAGACTCAGGTGTTTTATTAAAATTGAGCTTGTAACTTCAGCCCCTAGCAGGCTGATCCATGTTACAGGGGCCATGTCACTGGGGGTGGATCTTGGAGCCCAGCCCTAAGGTGTGTTTGGGGGTGGATCTGAGTCAAGACCTACTAGGCATGCTCAGAGCAGTTTGGAGCTCTGGCTGTTTGTGCTTGCTGGTATTGGTGGTGCTGGGCTATTTGATGGTGTCTCTCTGCTTAGACCTATAGAAATGAGACAGCTTCTTCCACCATTGATCGTGTCCCGCAGGGAATTTGTAAGCCTGAAATAAACCCTCTCCTCCCAAAAGCTGTGTCTGGTTGGATGCTTGACCCAATAATGAGAAGCAACATGGAACTTGCCTTGGTTCCTTTTCTGTTGCCATAACAGAATACTGTAGACTAGGTAGTTTATAAAGCAAAGATGTTCATTTGATTAATAGTATTTGAGGTTGGAAAACCAAGAGCATAATGTTGGCATCTGAGGTGTCTGGCCTTGTGCAGTGCCAGACATGACAGGGGGAATGCCATGTCATCTCTGATCTCTTCCTCTTCCTTTCTAAAATATATTTAAAAATATTTTTATTTATTCATTTGCAAGGCAAGAGAGAGAGGGGGGAACACACCAGGGGCCTCTAGCTGCTACAAACAAACTCCAGATGCATACGCCACTTTGTGCATCTGGCTTTACATGGGTACTGAGGAATTGAACCTGGGTTGTTAGCTTTGCAGAAAAAGCCATTGACATCATCAAAGGGGCCCTACCCTCATGATCTCAGAGAACCTTCCTTAGGACCCAAAGGGCCCACCTCCACAAACCATCAACATATATGAATGTAAGGATTATGCTTCTAGCACATTCCTCTGACTTTTGGTCAGAAAGCTCCTTTTTTTTTTCAGGTGATGGTGACCACTATGAAGACTCAAAACTCATCAAAGTGCTGAGAAGTGACCGTGGTGTGTTCAGCACTAAATGAGACATCTCTATCACACCCTCAAACAAACAAACAAACAAAAAACAATGGCATCTGTAGGAGTTATCTTCTCATTGCTAGGACAAAACAAAACAAAACAAAAACACCCAACCAGAAGCAGCTTATGGAAGGAAAGGGTTCATTTTGGTTGTTAGTTTCAAAGGGAAGTTTTATCAGGGCAGGGAAAACCTGGCAGGACAGTTAAGCATTCACATCTTGTCACACTGGTTGGGAGGAAGCAGAAATAAGGAGCTAGCTGACACTGAGCTAGCTGAAACTTGGAGAGATGATGAAAACCCAAGGTCCACTCCCCCATGACACACCTCCTCCAGCAAGCCTCTGTCTCTCAAAGGCTCCACCAACTGGGAATAAAGTATAAGACTTAATCACAAACACCTGAAGCTATGGAGGGGGCGTCATTTTACATTCAAATAACCACATTCCATCCCTGGTCCCCATAGACTTATGGTCATCTCATGATGAAAAATGCTTTCAGTCCAACTTTAAAAGTTCCCATAGTTGTTATCAGACCCAACAATGTTCAAAAGTCCAAAGTCTCACTCAAGGGCTGGAGAGATGGCTCAGAGGTTAAGGCACTTGTCTCCAGTGCCTAAGGCCCTGGGTTCAATTTCCCAGGACCCACATAAGCCAGAACCACAAGGTGGTGGCCCTAGTGCTCTCTCTCTCTCTCTTTCTCTCTCTCTCTGTATCTCTCTGCTTGAAAATGAATAAATAAAATATTTTAAAAAGTATACAAAACCATACCCATTCTACCAAAATAAAAATAAAAATAAATAACAAAGTCTCACTAAAGACAGTCTCTTAATTGTGAGGCCTGTAAAAAATCAAAACATGAGCCACATACTTCCAACACACAATGGCACACAGTAAACATTCCTACTCCAAAAAGAAGGAATAGGGGCGGAGTAAGGAAAGCTTGAATCAATGTAATATCAAAAGACAACAGGGCCAGGCGTGGTGGTGCACCCCTTTAAATCCCAGCACTAGAGAGACAGAGTTAGGAGGATTGACATGAGTTCGAGGCCACCCTGAGACTACACAGTGAATTCCAGGTCAACCTGGGTTAGAGTGAGACCCTACCTCAAAACAAACAAACAAACAACAAAAAAAAAAAGCAGGGAAAACATCAAATCCTCCAGCTCCATGTCCAACATCAGGGACTCATGATAAAGTCTCTGGATTCTGAAAGGCTTGGGCAATTCCACCCCTCCAGCTGTGCTCTCTGCTTCCCAGGAAGAATCTACCCCAAACCCAATAGCTTTCCTTGGCTGCTGTCTCATAGTCCTGGCATCTCCCACATCCTGGGGTCTAGGCTGTAATCCATGGTTCATCTTCACTGCTCCATGTCATGGTCCCCTTCCCCCAACCAAGTTCTCTATGCAGGGACTTCAACCTCAGCAGCCATTTCCAAAACCATGTTACAATCCCATGACCCTCTTGGTTCCTGCATTTGTCATGCTTCTAAAGCCAGTAACAAGTGGACTGCCAAACTAGTTAACCCAGGGAGATGAAGCTCTGCTTTGAGAACTAGGACACTCCTTCAGCATTCTTCTTTCAGGTCCCTTCCTTTCAAAAGAATCAGCACTCCTCTTATCGTCCCAACAAAGAGTATCTGGCCCACCCTTCATGGTGGTAATCTCTTGAACAATTAAAACTGAAGCAGCTGCACTCTCTGGCAGACCCAGAAACCTGTTTCATATTTTCTCCTGTGTCAGATGTTACAGTTTTCATATCTCTCTGCTCTGTACTTGCCTCCACCAATCATATCAGTTCATTACTTCTAAATTCAACTTGTCTCCAGTTCTCAGGATATGGGCAGAATGCAAGCTAGCCTCTCTGCTAGAATTTCACACAAACTTCCTCCAGCCAAGTTCCCAATAAAATCCTCTTTCCTTTCTAAAGACTCATAAGCTGAACCTTCACAGTCTAAGCTTCTCTCTGCATGGAGAGCTTTCAAAATTTCACCAGAGACCCGGAGAGATGGCTTAGTGGTTAAAGCACTTGCCTGCAAAGCCTAAAGACCCAGCTTTGATTCCCCAGGACCCACATAAAGCCAGATGCACAAAGTGGTGCATGCATCTGGAGTTTGCAGCGGCTAGAGTCCCTATCGCTCTCTCTTCATACACATAAATAAATAAATAAATAAATAAATAAATAAATAAATAAATAAAATAATTTTGAAAATCTCACCAGAATGGCTCAAGTTCTGTGTGCTGCAGTGCAAAGCTTTTCCAGTCCAATGTTCCAGATCCTTCTACATTCCTCCCACAAATCAGTACAAAAAGACCTAAAGAAAAAGAAAGTCAGACATTGCAGCAATGACCTCACTCCTGGTACAAATTTTCAATAGCGGTTACCTTCTCATTGCTGGGGGGGGGGAGGGGAGGGGAAACACCCAACCAGAAGCAGCTTATAGAAGGAAATGGTTTATTTTGGCTTACAGTTTCAAGGGGAAGTTTCACTATGATGGGGAAAGAATGTCAGAGAAGACAGATTGTCATCACATCTTGTCACATCAGCCGAGAGAAGACAGCAAAGTGAGCTAGCTGGCACTGACAAGCTGGCCTAGACTATAAAATACCCAGGCCTGCCCCCAGTGGCACACTTCCTTCTACACCTCCTCAAGTCACCACCAGCTTAGCATTAAGTATGAGGGTTAATCAAAGGCACATGAGGCTGTAGGAGTCATTTTGCATTCAAACTACCACAACATCTAAACAGAAGAGCAACTCGCTGGAAAGAGGAAAGGGGTTCACTGGAAGAGTAATGGAAGAGGGGGGGAACACACTTTTTAAAATTCTGAAATAAACAGCTTAAAAGGAGAAAATAGGGGCTGGGAATATGACTCAGCAGTTAGAGGGGCTTGCTTGCAAAGCCTTCCAGCCCTGGTTTGATTCTCCAATACCTACATAAAGGCAGATGCATAAAGAAAATGGCTCATGCACCTGGAGTTTGTTTACAGCCACAAAAGGTCCTGATGCACTCATATTCTCTCTCTCTCCTCACAAATAAATAAATAACATATATTTAAAAAGATAAAACAATAAGAACAAAATATTTTCCAGCAATGATCCTCTTTCCTGATAACCAACTGACAGGAGAAAGCTATGGCTGCCTGCAGTCCTATGGGAGAGAGAAGTCATCAATGGTGGTGAATAGCAGTAGACTTTGCAAGCCTTAAGACTGGCCAGCCAGGCCAAATGTGCCAACTGGGGCAATAGTGGCATGTCTATTGTGAGGGAGACCAACCGCTTTCTAGTTGGACTGGAGGCCCACTCGAAGGCGAGGCAATACACACCTGATACTGAAGACCTAGTCAAAAGCCTTTGGTGGGGGAGATCATGGGCCCTAGAAGAGTTATGCCTGCTGTTCTCTGGCTAAATACATATATTATGCCCACCAAACTGCCTTATAAGCACTTTTTAAAAAATGATCATACCCATATAATAATGTTACTCTCACTTTTGGCTAGAGAAGCTTCTCTTTTCAGATGTCGGTGACCACTGGGATAACTTAAAAGACACCCTAGTGCTGGGGAGAAGTGACAGTGGAGTGTTCAGCACTGGGACATCTCTATCACACTTCCCGAGGCTGAGGGTCTATTGCGGAAGAGGTGGTGGAAAGATTGTAAGAGCCAAAGGAAAGGTAGGACTGCTTACAATACAAACTTCCAAAAACAAAATGGCCTTGACATTCATGACCTCACAGTGCCTGATAATGCCTACACATAATGGAGGAAAAGATGATGACACTGAAACAAAACAGAGACTAATTGAGAGGAGGAGGAGATATGAGGGAGGGCGGGGAGGGGATCATAATGGTTTATGGTTTATAATTATGGAAGCTATCAATAAAAAGGTTTTTTTTTTTTAAAAAAAAGTTTCCAGCAATGAACTTTTAGGGGCTATATCCAAACCACAGCAGTCAAGATATCAATTTTCCAATGAAAACTAAACATAAAAAGCAAGTTGACTCAAAATCAAGTTTTTCCTAAATAATAATGGCGATGGTGGGTGAGTGGTGGAGGCTGGAAGGCAGTTTGCTATGAGCCTATCCTATCGCTGCTGGCAGAAGTGAAAACCTGCCCAACGACTCTGAGTCATAAAAGCCAGCTGCCAGCCTGGCCAAGAGCAGTGATGCAAATGTCCTGCAGCTATTGCTGTAGACTGTGAATGGCTCCAAGCCCAGCCAGCTCTTTAAAAGTAGCACAAGGGCTGGACAGATGGCCCAGTGGTGAAAGGTGCTGACATGCAAAGCCTGACAGCTGGGGTTCGATTCCCCAGTATCCACCTAAAGCCAGATGCACAAAGTAGCACGTGTGTCTGGAGTTCGTTTGAAATGGCAGGAGGCCATAGCTTGCCCATTCTCTCTTTCCTCTCTCAATCATATATATATATATATATATATATATATATATATATATATATATATATATATATATATATATTTCCCCCTGGGTTTGGAGGCTGCCCAGTCACTCACCTGGGACATGGGCAACATGTCCCATTACTCTGAGCTGAGTCTCAGTTTGTGGATAGTAAGAGAATAAATCCCAGTGGTTCAGTTGCTGAGCAGGTTGGAATGACAGAAAGAGACCCAGAGGCCCAAGCTTCTCCTTGCCAGGTGTCTGAGTTTGGGGACAGGCCTCACGTCTCAGGAAAGTGGAAGTGGAATTTGCTCTGGTGTGGATGGGGAAAATGCCTGTGGGTGTGTGGTGGGGGAAGGGGCAGAGCTCAGCCCTGGCAAGAAGGTCAAGCTGCCTGGGCATTTCACTATGGGATCAGAAACCCTCTGTGGTTTGCATGCCAGCGAATGAAGTATGGTCCCTTGGGCGGGGTGAGGAAAGACTTATTTTTCTCACAGGTGTAATTCCAGTTGGGAGGCTGGGAGCTGGGGATTTGGCCCTGCTCTCTCTGTCATCCCAGGGTCCTCTGCATGTTTCTGACCTTGAAGAAAAAATCCTATTTTTCAGATAAGGCTCAATGTCACCTGGGAAAAATCACACCAGTCAAGCAGGTGGCCAAAAAGCTAAATGAAGCTTTATTACCTGAAACCACATCCGGCCAGGCTCCAATTATCTGGAGTCCAGCAACAGTGAGGTTGAAATAGACAGAATACTCTCCTTCAGGCTCAGAACTGAACTTTTTTATAGTTTAAAAGTTTTATTTATTTGCAAGGAGAGAGAGAGAGGGAGAAAGAGAGAGAGGGAAGGAGGGAGAAAAGGAAGGAGAAGGGTGTCTAGATACTACAAATGAACTCCAGATGCATGTGCCACTTTGTGCATCTGGTTTTATGTGGGTACTGGGGAACTGAACCTTGGGTTGTTAAGTTTTGCAGGCACTTAACCACTGAGGCATCTCTCAAGCCCCAGAACAGAACTTTTAACAAAAGCCAACATTTTCCGTGACTCTGCAAGCCCCACTCTAACCCATTTGAGCACCTTGCTTCAGGAAACCCTTGTAGGGGTCCAATGGGGAGCCAGGCTCCTGGGCTGTCTGCCTGAGGCCTTCAGGAATATTAAGGGTTTAATTCCAAAGATATCCCAGCAGCCTCAGGGCTGCCAACAGTTAGAACACTATCAGCTGCCCCTGTTGCTCCAGCCAGGGATCATGGATGGTCCAAGAAAGGTCAAGGTCAGCCACAGGAGAATCGCATGAGGGTAAAGGGGGCTTGGGTATGGTTGCTGGACATATGATCCATAAAGGAAAATATCATTGTTTGTGAACTCCTAAGTCCTCATCTGTAAACTGGAGGTGTTGGCTCCCCATTCGTTCAACTATTATGTGCTCAGCTCACAGTGACCCTCCCCCAGCCCTCCCAGAATACAATGGGAAACACATCGTGTCCCTTCATTCAAGGTGCTTAAGGCTTTGTGAGCAAGACCAAAAAAGTGAGTATGACAGTATGGTCCATATATCTGTCTATTGACCTACACATCTACCTAGTCTTATACCCATCCGTCCACCCATTCATGTATACGTGTCCATACATCCTTCTACCCATCCATAAACCCAGCCACTTATCCATCTACCCATCCATCCGTTCACATCCCTATGTATCCATCATCCACCCACCCACTCCACGCCTATCTATCCATCCCTCCACCTATCCATCTAGCACCCATTGTTGTAGTTCCCTAATTGTTGCTGGAACAAAAGCAGCTGATGGGAGGAAAGGTTTTGTTCTGGCTTACAGTCTCTAGGGGAAGCTTCCGATGGCAGGGGACAGCACGGAGCGAAAAGTTTGACATCATCTCTGCCACAGCAGCAAGAGAGTGAGCCTGATTCTAACCAGAGGGAGCTGCTTATCACACCCCTAAACCTGTCCCCAACAACACACTTCCTCCACAAGGCTCTGCCCCCCCCCAAATTACCATCAGCTGGGGACCAAGCATTCAGAATACATGAGTATACAGGGGCCATCTGATTCAAACCACAATATCCATTTACCAACCATCTTCCTATCCACCCACCAATCCTTCCATCCATCCACACACCTATTCACCCATCCATCAGTTTATCCACTTACCTATTCACTCACACATCCATTATCCATCCCCCCTTGCACCCACACACCCATTCACCCATCCATCAATCTATCCATCCATTATCCATCCTCTCATCCATCCACCCATCAATGTGCCAACTGATCACTTATTCATCCACCCATCCATCCATCCATCCATCCATCCATCCACCCACCAATCCATCCACCCATCCATCCACCCATCCATCTATCCACCCACCAATCCATCCACCCATGCATGCATGCATGCATGCATCCATAGTTATCGATCCTCCACTGCATCCTGGGTCTATTCTAAGTTCTGAGACTCACCAGTGAAAACAGTCAAGGCCATTCCCATGTCTCTTCCTCCAGTGGAGAAGAAGGGCATTATGGGAATAAACAAGTCAATGTAGAGTGGTGGACACTAACAAATGTCATAGAGAACAGGGAAGCCTGAGAGGGAGGTGACTGATTGGGAGAGGGTGACCTTGACCTAAAAGAGGAGCCATGTGGGGGAGGAGGATTCTGGCAGCTGAAGAGCAGGTACAAAGGCCCTGACCTGAGTGTGTGCCTGGAGCCTTCAAGGAAGCCAAGAGGCTTATGTGACTGGGTGGGATGGAAGGAGAGGGTGGAAGGCTGTGGGCTAGATGGAGCTTTGGCAAGGGCAAGCAGGGCCAGATGTTGGGTCTGCCCCAAGGTGAAAGTCAACCTGAGAAGAAAGAGAGGGAGGGAAAAGACAACGATTCTGCCAGGGTTATTAGCCTGGGCACCTTGGACGGTGGTGCGGCATTGGGTGAGCCCAGGAGGGAGGAGCAGGTTGAACCAGGGAGAGGGCTTGGCTGAGCGTTGACCTGTGGGCTTGTGTCAACCCTGCCACCCGCAGACATGGGCAGTGCTCCGCAGTGGGAAGCATATACCAAGGGCCCTTCGGGACACAGGACACCCATCTCACCAGGACAGGACAGGTCAGCTGGCTACGTCATCTGGGACAAATCACCCAATGTCTCTGAAGCCCAGTTTCCCCAGGCCATGGGCATTTGGAAGGGATGAGTTCCTTTGAAAACTATGGCAATGGACTTCACCTTTCTAAGGCTCAGACAGGAACACACACACACACACACACACACACACACACACACACACACACACACACAATATCACAAGAAATTTCAGGGATTTCTGCCCATCTCCCACCCCTCAGGCCTGAGCAATGCCCGAGGACAGCCCAGCTTCCTCCCTGGCCTCCTCACCTCAAGTGACTCTTATTTCCAGGATCCCCATGCTGTGGGTCAAGATTAAGATGGCTGCCTCTGCTCCAGCTCTGAGTTTGAGCTAAAGTTGTGATTTTTGTAAAAGGTCTCTTTCCCTTTAAAGGACACATTCAGGTTGGTGAACAAAGCTGGGGCACGTGATAAGCTGGTACAAGAGAGTTGTGTGCATTCCTGTGTATTTTCCTTCCCACTTCCTGAAATTGATAGCCTTTTACTTGAGCTGTTAGATGGGCTGGGCAAAGAGAAAAAACCACCAGACTCAGATAGGATGAAGGAGAAGGCACAAATAGAGCTTAACTAATCTATGGTCATCTTTTCACTGTTAATTCAAAGAAGCTTGAGTACAATGTCAGTGTGTTGGTTCACAGAACTGAAAATTCTATGGGGCAGCTTCAGGCACAGCTTGATCCAGGTGAATTAAAAATGTTTCCCTTCTGGGCTGGAGAGATGGCTCAGCGGTTAAGGCACTTGCCTCCAGTGCCTAAGGCCCCAGGTTCCATTCCCCAGTACCCACATATGCCAGACACACAAGGTGGTGGCCCCAGTGTTCTCTCTCTCTCTCTCTCTCTCTCTCTCTCTGCTTGAAAATGAATAAAATATTTAAAAAAATGTTTCCCTTCCCTTCTCTTTCTCACCCTTCACTGTGGATCTCCGTGTGGCCCCAGGCTGGCATTTTTAGCCTCCCAATCCCCAGAGCACAAAGCCATCTCCTTGCACATAGTTGTAGTGAACTGTTATTTCTCAAGGATTGGATCACATGCCCATCCATGAGCCAATCATCATAGCCAGGGAAATGGTGCACACTGATTGGCCAGATCTATAAGGTGGGGATGTCATAAGATCCACCCCCTAAAGCCTCAGGGACTGAACATAGGGGGGAAGGGATGGGTTCCCAGGAGGAAAATAGGAAGGTTGTCAGAAGCATGAGGTTTCCCCTAAATTAATTGCAAAAAAACCTTAGTGGGCATTAAGTGTGCAACCTTAGGGTTCCTCTGCTTTTCTGGGCCTCAGTTTCCCCACCTGTAAAATGAGAGCAGCTGGAACCCCAGAGTGTCTAAGGAGAGAGCTAGCTGAGGACCAGCATGCATTGCTCTCTGCTTCCTCGCTGTAGGCTGAAGGTGAGCAGCCCCTGCAACCACATCTTCTCCACTATGATAGACTGCCACCATTAACCCTTCCTCCCTTAAATTGATTTTTGTTGGGTATTTTGTCTCAGCAGCAAGAAGGTAACCAGTATACAGCCCAAGGATTTTGGCTGATATCTGAGATAGAGCGAAAGGGAAGAGTTATGCTTTTCGGAGTTAGGGCTCTTAAAGTGGCAGATTTAACGGTGGGGGCTGTAAGCAGGTGCACAGAGGGAGGGGACCTGAGGTGACTAAGTACACCTCAATAAGGAGCCAGCCGTTCCTCCCACCTCCTTCAGTGTCTTCCGGTGGATCACGGTTTTGGAGTTACAGCTTTGAAAAGTGTTTTTCTTGTCTTTTTGATTGACAGGTCTATTTGGACTAACTCTTTAGGGAGGGGGCCCTGGTATGCCTTTGTAATCTTATAATCTTTTGGGCAGTTTAGAATGTCATGTCTCCACCCAGGGCCAGAGGTATGACTCAGCACACCCATTCATTTGGCCAAAAATCATGTAAGAGTAGATTTAAAAGAATTAAAGAAAAATAAATCTCTAAGCAAGCCGTGCTTCACCAAGAGAAAACTTTCCCTAAATGGCACAACAAAACCCAGCTACCTCCACCTTCGAAAAAGGGCATTTCGAAAGAGGGCAATTGTGATGCCTCCCTTTCTTAAAATTAGCTTGTTACCATGGAAATGGGAGGTGGGGTCCGGAGCTGATCATGAGAGGCAGGGGGAGGCTCCATCCACAGTGGCCTCCAAGCCTGTTAATGTCTGGCTAGCTGCCTGGTGTCATTAAGGCCAGCCTAGCCTGGCATCCTGTCGTGCATAACGCTGACTCAGCACGCAGTTTCAGCTCTGTTTCAGGTGCTAGTCCGCGCACTCCGGACCTCAATGAGACAGAGAAGAAACCAGCCCTTACACTGCTGTGCTCAGTGTTTTTGTGGGTGGGGCACGAAATCTGTCTCCACTCTGTCATCAGGAAGGCTTATGGGTGCTCTGAAGTTAAAACTGTCTCCATTAAAAAGCAGAAGGCAAGGTCTTGCTGGTGGAGGGCACAGCACAGAGAAGGTCTGAAGTCCAGGGAAAACATTTCAAAGGTTATTGGTCCTCACTTTCAAGAAGCAGGTAAGAAGGGCAGACAGGCCTAGTGTAGTGGTTCACGACTTTAATCCCTCACTTGGGAGGCTGAGGCAGGAGGATTACCACAGTTTGAGGCCATCATGGACAACATAGAGACCCTGGATTAACAAAACGTGGTTGTTTTCTGCACAAGGCCTGCACAATACTGGACCCATTAACATGTTATCATGGATACTGGAGGAAGGCAAAAAAAAACCCATGAAAATAGAAGAAGGGGTTCAGTGCTAGGAGGATGGGGATCAGGATAAGAGAAAGTTCTAAAAGGGAGTTATGATCAACATGCATTATGTACGTGCGTGAAAAATTATCAATAAAACTTTCTTTTGAAGGTAGGGTCTCTCTCTAGCCCAGGCTGACCTGGAATTCACTGTGTCGTCTCAGGCTGGCCTCGAACTCAGGGCAATCCTCCTACCTCTACCTCCCGAGTGTTGGGATAAAGGTGTGTGCCACCACGCCTGGTCAATAAAACATTAAAAAAAAAAAAAGAATAAAGGAAGATGGTCCTTGTCAGAGCCACGTTGATCAACAAGGCAGCTAAAGCCACAATGTCACACAATGTGCTCAGTCCTCCTGGCACACTCCCAGAGCTCAGGGTCATCTGTGGCTGAGGTTGGATGGCACAGATGCACCATCTCCGTCATTCCAGCAAGTGCTGCTGGACAGACCTTTCAGCGAGTCTGGGACCAGACAGCCTAGTTCCCCAGGCTTCCTGCAGGAGGCGACAGAAGGTGACCGAGAAGGAGTCAGGGACAGTCCTTGGGGAGCGCTGTCCTGGGTCCTCCAGAACAGGCTGGCTAGGGCCTGGGGTGCTGGTTCTGGAAAGGACTTGGAACCTGACACCTCCCTGGTCAGAGTGCAATCCCTGGGTGTAGCTGGCAGCCTGTCACCTGGCAGGACATAGGAATGCAGGGGAAAGAAGGGCAGAACACCACTCCTCCCAGGAAGTCCTGCCTATCTGGAACCAAGAGGACTTTGGGAGTTGTAGTTTGAACCATCTAGGATTCCATCAAAGCTTTACTTAAACAGGAGCTGACAAGTAGCAGGATGGGAAATGGTGGTCATGACTAGAGACATATCTGGGGTCGGGATCTCTGTGGGTGACAGGAGGCACACTGTTATGTTCTGGGATAGGCAGATGGTGCCAGGCTGGGAGTTGAGAAACATGGATATTCAGCTAACCAGGTGGATGCATATCTGGTTCATAGAGATTTACTCAGGAGAGAACGGAAGGTTAGAGGAATGTGCCATGCTGTGGGGTATCACAGATGGCCTTTTCATGCATCCAACATCTGTTCATGGAACACCCGCTATGTGCCAGCACTGGGCTAGGCACTGGAAGTTAGGGAAAGAACCTTCTAGAAGAAGTGGACAAACAAGACTTTTTTTTTTTTGCTTGCATAACATATGCATGCCTTGTAAAAGCCCCACTTTAAGGTGGATTTTAAGGGATTTCAACTCTTACAGAAAACCTTCTGTCTCCTTCCCCCACGGACTCTCTGTGGGGGTGGTGGTCCCCTGTGGTGTCCACTGATATTGGCCCTGTTGATGACTGTGCCTGTGACATCCAGATGATCTAGGGGAACAAGATCTCATGAGGCTGCCACCCTGTCACTACTGTCTGTCACTGTGGGCAAGTCCCCAGGGAGCCTCCGCTGTCCATCCCTACTTCAAAAGGGTTTCAAATGCAAAGGACTAGGTGAGCTGTCCCCAAAAGCCTGAGATAAAGCCAAGGCAAAAGAAAGTCCCCACGATTCTCTAGAAGCCGCATGGTGATTGTCACATCTCTCTTTCCTTACAATAAGGGCACCAATGATGTCATCCCCTAGGAGAACCTGTCATCAATACAACTCACTTTGGCCATGCAATGTCCCTGTCCCCACTTCTACTAACCCTCAGAGCCAGCATCAGGCCAACTGCTTTAGAGCCGTGTCTCCAGCATGCAGCACACAGAAGGTGCTTACGAAATGCTGGTTGGATCCCATGGAGAGTGACGGAGTCCCAGCTTAGGGGTGGTGGGTGACTAAGAAGAACCACTGAGCCCAGGAGGTTGAGGACCACCTGCACAACACAGTGAGATCTCATCGCCTAAAACCAATATGGTAGATAGAGTAATTTTCACTCGCAGGGGCGGCCGCCTATTCGATTCTCACAACTCGTCCTCAATTCTCTATACCTATCACCCCCATCCACCAGGGCCATAGAAGGATGGCTCAGCTGTTAAAGGCACTTGCTTGTAAAGCCCGAAGGCTCGGCTGCCCATTCCCCAGTACCCATGTAAACCCAGATGCACAAAGTGGTGAATTCATTTTGGAGTTTGTTTGCAGTGGCAAGAGGCCTGGGCACACCCACTCTTTCTCCCTCTCTCTGCTTGCAAAAAAAATCAACAAATAAATGAAAATAAAAATAAGGCCTTGAGAGATGGCTCAGTGGATAAGATGCTTGCCTGCAGAGCCTAACTACCCCGAGTTAGATTCCCCAGTGCCCACATAAAGCCAGATGCACAAAGTAGCACATGCATCTGGAGTTCGTTTGCAGTCGAAGGAGGCCCTGGCGTGCCTATTCTCTCTGACTCTCTTCTGCATCTCTCTGCTTGCAAATTATATATTATAATTTATAAACATTATATATTTATATATATAAAGAAGGCAGCCACCCTAGATACACACAGTGGGGGCCTAGCGGAGTGCAGGACTCCGTGCAGTTCCCCCGCTTGCCGGGCGAGGGCGCTAGCTCTGCGCGCAGAACCTCCCGCGTCCCGAAGTCCAGCGGATCCGATGGACCCACTTTCCCCGCGAGGCCTCCGGGATGCGGCGGCTGCAGCAAGCACGAGGAGGAGGGCGGACTACGGAATTGACCCTCGACCTGGCTCGAGGCATCCCGGCTCCGGCCCGAGGATGGGGGCGGTCACCCCGGCAGGGACCAAGAGCAACATCCCCCAAGCGGACGCATGACCTACCCCCAGACCCTTGCCGAGCCTTCGCTCCGCCCCCAGTCTCTCTGCGCATGCGCCGCCGGCCACGGTTGCCCTGGCGACGGGGCGCTTCCCGCCCGAGGCCCCGCCCCCAGCAGGCTAGGCTGCGCGGGCCGCGGCGGGCAGGTGCGGCGGCGGCGGCGGCGACGGGCAGGTGGCTGCGCGGCGCGGGCTGCGGGGTAGGTTGCGCGGCGCGGCGGGCAGGGGGCGGTGGTCCACGCGGGTTCGCGAACTGCGAGTGGGCGGACGAGGCGGCGGCGCACGAGGGCCGCTAAGTTCCTGCCCCGCTTGGCAGAGGGTATGGTTGGGGGGGGGACGGGAAAAAGTTGGCAAAGTTGGCGGAGGAAGAGGTGGGGGACCCAGTAGATCCCGAGGCTCCCGGTCTGCGGGGAGAGCGCCCGGGTTTGGAGAAGGATCTCGGGCATCCGTCTCCCGAGACTTGGCTGTGGATCCCGCGGGAAGATCCCCCCATGGATCCCGCGACGCCCGGCTGAGTGACCAGGAGGGGGATCAGGTGCCAGCGGCCTGGGGTCCCATCGGATCCCCGGCCTGAGAGTGACAGCAGACGGGTGCCCTCGGGTCCTCTCCCTTCCCCACGCGTGTCCGCTCTTCGCGGGTGGATGAGGGAGATCTGGCTACAGAGAGCTGGGGATCGGAGATCCGGGCACCGGCAGGCGCCCGCTGGGCTCTGGATCTGGAACTGGATGTCCACGCGCGTTGGAGGCCCCGCGATGGCCGAACCGGGCGGACGAGAGACGTCGTGGCCCGTGCAAGTTCCCGGACACCCGGGGCTCGGGATGCGACCTGCCCGCGCTGGGCCCCGCTCCCCTCGCGCGTCCTCGCAGCGAGGGTGGGATGAAGGTTTGGAGGAGGTCTCCCGCCCCCCCAGCCGGTCTGCGGGGTCCTCCCCACGGTGGTGCCCCACTGCTCGGGGCCACGGGTGGGGTCCCAGGAAGGGAAGCGTCCGAGCCCGAGCCTGACCTTTCCACACCCGTGCATCCGTTCGCCGCGCCCTGAAGCCGGGCCCAGTGTCCAGGAGGGAGGAAGGGAGCTGGGCGGGTGATCTCTGCAAGCCACCTACATGCCTGGGGCTTTCTGCTGGTTCTGCTGGCCATGGCTGAACTTTCGCTAAGCCAGGGGCAGCCATTACCCTTTGGAAGAGAGATGGTACCTGTTACACAAAGAAAGAGCTTTTTCTTTGGCCCTTCTTTGTGACCCTGTGGAACACTTCGCCAACCCGAGCTCTGGTTTCGACTCTGGACAAAGTGATGAGGAATGGGGGTGTCACTTCGCCCCCAGGGACTTGGCAGGGCTGAGTCCCAGGTGGGTATGAAGCAGGGGCTCTCTCAGTATTAGGATCCTCCTGGCTTTGTGCTGCCCCTTGTTTCCCTCGCAGTATTCCAGGGAAGGCTCCAGAAACCCAACTCGCTTTACTTCTTTGAGCTACAGGACTACAAAGCTGTTTAATGTGGGCCTGTCTTCTAAATGAAGGAATAGTCTTTCCAGGCCCCCGCTGCAGAGAAGCGCAGGGTTTGGCTAATCAGTAACCAGGACATTAGGACAAGGCATCTCCTTGGCCAACTTTCTACTGATCAAGCCACCTGGCATGGCCACCAGGGCAGACACTAGCCGGGAACTTGGTGTGTCGGGGGAGAATCCTTTTAAAGTACTTAAGAGCTTGACAAGGGTACAATTACCCAGAGAATTGCAGAGTTCCCAACTGAGCAGCAGGACACGTGTTCTGGCTGGGCCCCTTACTCCCCAGCCAGTGTGCATGGGGCACCCACTGTGTACATGGGAATGGGTCAGGATCTGTCATCCTGGCCTGCTTCATGATGTTGGGGGTTCAGCTCTCACCCCAAATTCTGAGCTAGACACCCCACCCAGGGAGTCCTGAGGGCTGGCTTTTACTCAGGCTGAGCTTAGCCAGAGAATGGGGTGGCCAGTTGTCTGCCCTGATCATTGATCCCCTCTTAGCATCACTGGGATGTATCTAACCAACTCAGAGAATGAACCCAGGGATATTTGATGTGTCACTCATTCATTCATTCCTTCATCCAACAAATAGTTCAAGACATATTGGGGTCAAAGAAGAGACTAAAGACTAACAGTTACTTCCTGAAGGGTGAAGCCTTGGTCCATCCATAAGGGCAGAGTAGGCCTGGAGATATGACTCAGCAGTTAAGGCACTTGCCTGCAAAGCCTAACAACTGGGGTTTGATTCCCCAGTGCCCACTAAAGCTAGATGCACAAAGTGGCTCATGCAACTGGAGTTTGCAGCAGCTGGAGGCCCTGGTACGCCCATTCTCTGTTTCTTTTCTATCTCTCACTGCTCGCAAATAAATTATTTAAATATATATATATTAAAGGGCACGTGGTGATGGAGGGTTTGGTGCCCCGCTTTTGTGAGGAATTAGGCAATCTGGGAGTGCAATTTCCTGCATAGTTTGTTAGCGGCAGAAGATACCTGGTGGCCCAGAGTACCTGAGGATCTGCCCTCCTGGGATGGACAGTTCCAGCAGGAGTCCTGGGTTGGGAGGTATCCTGGAGTGATGTCATAACAGTCCCAAACAGCCCCTGCATTGGGGACCCCCCACTAAGCAATAAGGGGTTCCTATGGAGCACTGACCAATGCTATACTGAGAGAGCCACCTAGTGTGAAGACCCCTTCCTCTCTGTCTGTCTCTGTGGACCCCCTTTGGGGTAGATGGCCTAAATATAACTAGTATTAGTGTCTAATTCAGTTCAGCACAGCCTCCTGTCTGCTTCTCCGAAGTGCCTGGAGCCCAGGGGGTAAGCAGTGGGTGCCACTGCACTGGCCCCTTTCACAGATCTGAGCCTTCCAGTCAGCTGTGTGGGAGGAAGGGATGGCAGCCTGACATAAGCAAGGAAGTAATTATGGAATTATGGACTTGACTTATGGGCAGGAGTTATCACTTGTTAATTGAGCCACAAAGTGACCTTTGGGGGGATGCTTGCTAGCCTAGTCTCCATTAAGAGGAGAAATCATATTTCCAGAGTATGATCTTTGGATATTCATATCACTGAGTCGGCCTCAAGAAACACATCAGGATGTGGGATGCTGTCCACATTGTGAAAATAACACACATTAAACCAAGCACTTCAAAGATGGAAAGAGAATGGATATTCCTTCCGTTTGGTGGAAAGCGAGCCTCAACCAGAGACTCCCCGTTCTACTCAGAGATCCAACTGTTTCTCTGGACTCTTCCAAAGCTTCATACACACACACAGGTACTGTCAGTTTCCTTCCGAGCTCTGTCACCCGTTGCTAGTTAATCAAGGTCTGTTATGGGGCTATGGGGATGGAATGAAATCCTAGCTCTGTGGCTTAATTTACTGTGTGACCTCAGGCAGGTGGCAGAACTTCTCTGAGCCCTTTTCCTCTTTAGTAAATGGAGATAATAAGACTTGCCTTACCTCTGAGGGTAGCTGCCAGGGGTAAATGAGAAGGGGTCGGCAGATGGCATGCACACTGTGTGTGGGTGCTGACACAGAGAAGGCACTCAGCAAATGGGGGGCAAGCAAATGACTGCATATATGTAGACATCTTCCTTCCTCCCTCCCTTCCTCCCTCCCTCCCTCCCTTCCTTCCTTCCTTCCTTCCTTCCTTCCTTCTTTCTTTCCTTTCTTCCTTCTTTTTTTCTTTTTGGTTTTTCACTCTAACCCAGGCTGACCTGGAATTCACTACATTATCTCAGGGTGACCTCAAAATCACAGAAATCCTCCTACCTCTACCCCTCTGCCTCCCAAGTGCTGGAATTAAAGGCAGGCACCACCACACCCGTCTTTCACCTTATTCTTTTAGACAGGGTCTCTCACTGAACTAGGAGCTAACTGATTTGGCTAGCCAAGCTGGTCAGTGAGTCCCAGGAATTGCCTGTCTTCCACCTTTCCCAGTGCTGGGTTTACAGGTGTGTGCCACCATGTCTGGCATTTGTACCTGTGTACTGGGGGGCGGATCATCAGGTCCTCGTGCCTGAGCGCCAAGCATTTTACCCACTGAGCCCCTCCTCAGCACTAAATGAAAAACTATATTTGGAGACTTCCCATCTGAGAATGTGGTGATTTGCCCTCTCTCTCCCTTTTAAGAGCTAGGTAATACCCCAGTGTGTGAAGACAGGGCAGTGAGTTCTTTAACCGTCCTCCCTGTTCATGGACATCTATGGCTGTTTGATGCGATCAACACCCCCGTGGGTGCATCCTTGCACATCCCTAGCACAACAAAGAGCACAGACTCCTTGAGGTGGGAAAACTGTGATGAAGAACGTTTGGAGCGTCCACCCAGCTTGCCCAGGTCCCTTGTGTAGTGGTTGGGCACCTTGGACACTTCCTCTAAGCCTGTGTGAGAGAAGCAGTCTGGATATCTCACAGGGGATTGCCTGGTGGCTTTGTGTTATCAGTGGCCACAGGATATGGCCTCTGGCCCGACCATGGGGAAGGTGATAGTTCCGTAGGTTGCACAGTATTCTGTAGCCTTTGAGTTTGAATCCAGCCTGCCGGGAGATTGTATCTTGGAAGGTACTTGCCAATGAATGCCCAAGTCCTGCTGGAAATTTGTAATCCTGGTACCTTGTATCACCTCATTTTTTTTTCCTGTGATCACACCATGCAATAAACGTCTCCCAAATCCCAGTGACCTTTAATAGCGGGCATGTTTTGTGCTCCAGGGGTCAGCAGGTGGCTTGGCTGATCTCAGGCCAACCAGGGCTGACAGGCTGGGGCTCCGAACTGTGGCTTGTGGTGTGTGGTGATTGGTGGGAGCCTTGGGGCCTCTGGAGGAACTGAGAAGGTGCCACTCCTTCCCTTGTTCTATAAGCCACCATAAGTCACGTGGTCATGTCCCCCATTAGTGAGATCAAATATGCATTAGCCACAGTCTTGCTTCTGAGCAGCAGGATGGCAGAAGCGGGGGGGGGGGCACTGTGGGAAAGGTAAAAATTGTCACTCATGGTTTGAGTGGACCTGGTAGACTCAGCTAGGGCTCGTGGAGGGGGAGGGGCACCTGCGTGAGCTATGAACCTGGAACAGGAACTTTACCCACCTCTGTTGCCTCACGTGGCAAGTGGACTCCGTTGTCACCTCTGGCTCTGGCTGCTTTGCTGTGAGCCTCCTGTGCAGCAGGAGGCTCTGGGCCTGCCCACCCAGCAGATGAGGGCTGGCTGTCTCCGTGCTGACCTCTCTTCTCTATCTGGCTTATAGTTCCTCGGCCATAGCTCGTGGGCTGGGTTCAAGTCTCAGCTTGGCTCCTTATAGGCCAGATGATCCTTTGTATTTATACATTTGGTTTTGGAGACAGGGTCTCACTATGTAGCCTAGGCTGGCCTCAAACTCTTGATTCTCCTGCCTCAGCCTAGATGTGTGCCACCACACCTGCCTGGCCACCTCACCTGATCTTTGAGCAGCCTCATCTCCTCTCTCAACCTTGGGTTTTCCAGTTTGTAAAATGGCCCCAAGGCATGTGTGCCAACCATGGCATGCTTGGCTTCGAATGGGCAGCCAGTAGATGGTGGCTGTGGAGGTCAGCATGGGGTTAGGGGGTCAAGCTTGGTGTGGAATGGGAAAACGAGGGGCTCTTAGGGTCGGGCTTCCTAGGTTCAAACCCCAGCTCCACCACTTGTGTGTGTCTCTGAGCAAGCAGTATACCTCTCTGTGTCTGATTCCTCATCTATAAAATGGGAATCAGCACAGTGCCTGCCTCAGGGATTGGTTTGGTCAACACCAGTATGTTACCCCATAGTACCTGCTAAGGACTTCCCTGAGCGCTGGTGTAGGGAGGTTACTGTCCTGTGTTTTGTCTTTGGTGGTGTTAGCGCTAAATCCAGAGCCTGTCCCATGCTAGCCAAACACTTTACCCCTGAGCTATTTCCACAGTCCTCCTTTTAATTTTTGACATAGAATCTCAGTAATTTACTCAGGCTGGCCTTAGCTCCCCAAGAAGCTGATGTTACAGGTGTGCATCACCAGGCCCTGTGGACAGTTACTATTGCAGCTATTACTCTTATTCTAGGGAGACCCAGAGAGGTTACTTGACTTCCTGGGAGTCATCAGCACCTCAAGGACAGAGATGTTAGAGAGAGAGATGTTGGGGGCTGCTTTAAGTTAGCATTCCTCTGTGTGTGTGTGTGTGTGTGTGTGTGTGTGTGTGTGTGTGTGTGTGTGTGTACAGACAGACAGACAGACAGACAGAGAGAATGCCAGGGCCTCCAGCTGCTGCAAGTGAACTCCAGATGCATGTGCCACTTTGTGCATCTGGTTTTATGTGGGTACTGGGGAATTGAATCCTGGTTGTTAGGCTTTGCAGGCAGGTGCCTTAACCGCAGAGCCATCTCTCCAGCCCAAGTTGGCATTGTTGTTCACTAGTCTCCTTCCGCTGTTGGTGTCTGTTCATGGGGTGTGAGACTTTCTTGCCTCTCTCAGGAGGAACAGAGCACCTCTGTGGCTCATTTGGCCTCCTGCATCCTGGGGCAACCCTGGTCTGGCCAGGGAAGAGCCGTGATGCTCTGGATGGAAGATGGACAACTATTTGCTGTCCCAGCTGAGGAGCACTCAGTAGGTTCATGGGAACCAAAGATTTGGGGGAGTTGTTTTGGTCATGGGGGGCAACTGGAAATTTACTTCGGGTGGTGTTTGATGGAAGCTGGGAGGGGAAGAGGAAGAGCTGGTATGGCTTTGGTGTGGACTTCCTGTGTGACCCTGAGCATCTCTGGGCCTTTCCTTACCTGTGAAGTGAGTCTGATGGGAGGTGAGGGAGGACCCTGGTCCTTGCCTGAAGTCTAGGAGACATGGCGGCTGCCTCTCCTCCTCTGCCAAGACCCTGCTTTGACAGTGATGATGGTATTTGTGGTAAAGTAACATATTTGTGATGAGTGTTCATTTTCTGCTCAGCTCTGTCTTATGTCCCCATGGAGGAAACTGAGGCTCGACAGGAGTCTCTCACCCATATCGACCAGGATGGTAGCTGGTTCCTTGCAGTCTGACCCCAGCCCCCACCTCAGGGTCTCCCCTGCTGCCTCTTGGTTGCAGAGCTGGTCAGGCAGAATCCGAAGTTCCTGGCTTTAGGTCCCATCTCTGGACCTCAGCTCATTCACAGGTATAAAAATAAACAAGGCTTATATAACTTAACATAACAATTGTACAAGGCCTTTTGCACATAGTAGGCACTTTAAAATGGGAGGCCTCTCCCAAAAAGAGATCATCTTAGAGCTCTTTTATTAATGCATCAAATGATCTTAAGGTAGAAATCTAAAGTTTCCTTCTTTATAGGAGCAGCAAGTCAAGAGTAATAAGGGCTGGAGAGAGGGTTCAGAGGTCAAGGCACTTGCTTGCAAAGCTTGAAAGCTTGGGTTCAATTCCCCCAGTACCCATGTAAAGCCAGATACACAAAGTGGAGCATGCATCTGGAGTTTGTTTGCAGTGGCAAGAGGCCATGCATACCTATTCTGTTTATTCTCTCTCTCTCTCTCTCTCTCTCTCTCTCTCTCTCTCTCTCTCTCTCTCTCTCTCTCCTTGCAAATAAAAAATATATTTAAAAAAAGTAATAATAAACTCAGGTTGGAAGCCCCTTACATCCTGGGCCATTGAATCTTACATGATGCCCACAGCAGCCCATGAGGAAAAGTGCCTGTTTTGTCGTTCTCATTGTACAGATGAGGATGCGAGGCTCTGGAAGGGTCCCTCCCCCTCTTCTTTGCCTGTTGGGGAATCAGCTGGTTTTTTAATATTCTTATTTATTTGCAAGCAGAGATAGAAGAGACAGAGAGAATGGGTGCGCCAGGGCCTCCAGCTGCTGCAGATGGACTCCAGATGCATGCATCACCTTGCGGATCTGGTTTTATGTGGGAATTTTACTGGGGAATCAAACTTGAGTGTTAGGCCTTGCAGGCTAGCTCTCCAGCCCAGGAATGAGCTGTTTTAAAGGTTCCAGGTCAGGGCTGGGGCTTCCCTCACGCTACCCACTTTGTGTTGGTGTTTCTCTTCTTTTTGTTTTGCTTTCTCCATGGCTAATGGGCTTTCAGGGGATCATGGAATGAAGTAGAGACCCCTGTTGTGAAGGTGCTCCTGACAGGAGAGGCCATAGGTGCTGGGTACCCCAGGGTCACCCAGTGAACTCATGCTGCCTGGCCTGCCTGGGCATGAAGCCTGGGCCTTGTCAGGCTCTTCCCTCAGCCCTCCCTGGGTGCTTGGCTGGGTTGGGGAGGGATTGAATTGGGAACTCCCAGAGCCCTTTGGCCTGGGAAAGCACCCAAGTTCATTTCCCTTTCACTTTTGGCCCTGTACTCTGAGATTCTTGCCTTTGTTTCTATAACCGATTAGGTTTGCATCATGGGCCAGAACCTGGGGGGATCCTAGGCTGAGGCAGGGGATGTAAAGTATATTAGAAATTTCTGGACCTCTTGATTTCCAGCACTGGCCTCTCTGCTGTGTGCCCTTGGGTAAGCCCTTTCCCCTCTCTGGACCTTTTATTTATAGGGGCAAAAGGAACTAGATAAGAGGTCCCAGAACCTGTTATCCTGCTACACCTTCTGGAAGATTCCGACCCCTTTAAAAGGTAGGGCCTAGAAAAGTTACCCTGGGTATGCTGTGTGCCTAGTCCCTTGTTTCGGGGGTGTGGTGGTAGCTCTCCTCATCACATCCTCAGAATGACTCAGGCAGTTGGTGTTATTAACCCCTTTGTAGCAGAGTTAACTGAGCTGAGAGCTATGAAGAAGCCCTCTTCCGTGTTCCTGTTACCAGTTGCCTGATGCACAGTCTGGCCTTGTGGGACCTCATCAGAGATCCTGTCTCTCCCCCGGGAGGGCCCCAATTCCATTGTAATGTTCTATTTCCTCTCTTGGGAGAGTTGGCATTTTTCAGCTTATTTCTTGAGCACCTGCTATGTACCCAGTAGGTCTAGACCCCTGCCACCAGCACAGAGAGAGACAAGGAGACAGAGCTGCCTTGCAGCTGTGATGGGGACCTGGGGTCCAGCCAGGGCCTGTCTTCCTGCCCACTTAGGACTTCAATAAGGAGCTTTGGCAACAGGTGGCCTGTCCTCTTGGAGAGGTGTGAGGAACCAGGTTTAACTCCAGGGAGGAAGTGAGGCTGTAAGAATCGCTCTCCAGAGCCCCTACGTCCTGTCCTTCCTTTAATAAGAGTTGGGTGGAGAGAGGCAGCAAAAAGCCTGAAGAATTTTTGGAATGTCCAGAATGCTGGCTGACCCAGTGTAGCAGATATAAGCCATCTTTCCCGTCTTTAGGGGAAGCCTTGCTCTGGGCACTGCCCAGCTCCATTTGCTGCTTGAGTCACCCTCATGGTAGGGTGGGGTGGGGGACAGTGAGGAAGGTGACTTTATTTGGGTACTAGGGAATCGAACCTAGGCCATCAGGCTTTGCAAGCAGGCGCCTTAACCACTAAGCCATCTCTCCAGCCTTCTATCATATGACTGCAAACTTTCCCTTGTTTTGGAAAGACCATCCCCTTCTAGCATGAGGTACCCTACAAGTGGATAGAGACATTACGCTGAGGTGAGGGACCCCGGGCCATCTTCCCAGGAACAGTGAGTGGTGTTCTTCATCTCCTGGCACCAGTGAAGGCTGCTCAAACCAGGACTGGTGCAGGCAGCTTGGTTACTGCCAGGCACACTGGGCTCCTTCACAAGCTGGGCCTGATTGCTATCACTTAGGATGCTTCCTGTCCCTGCTGAGGCCTGGCTGCCAAGTTCCAGCCTCTGGATGGTCCCAGCTGGCTGGAAGTGGCCCATGTAAGATGAGCTCCTGGGTACCCTCTGCCTTCTCTCCTGGCCGTGGCAGCCACTTCCGGAGGACTGGCTTGATGAAGGGTCAGAGAGACTGGATAGACCTGGAAGGCCAGAGAGAGGAGAGGATGTGGGGAGCCCAGGGAAGGGTCCTCAGAGGTGAGTTGCAGGCCTGGACATCTATAGGGAAGAAATGCTGCACGTAGTATCCGCTCTGACCTCGGATGGGGACCTTGTGCAGTGTGGCCCATCCACACTTTTCCTCTGTGTGATGGGGCCAATGTAGAGTTACTGAGTTATGTGGTGTGAAGGCTGCATCCACACCAGCCAGGCATGCACTGCCACTTCTGTCCCCTTCCCCCAGCCCAGTTTGATCAGTGGTAGCTGTGCAGGCTCCCCCCACCAGTGTTGACTGCCACTCTGACTGTCCCATTCACTTCTACCAATAAAGTGCCCTCACTGTCTAGCTTCGACCTCAGGGTGCTTGGGCGTATTTTTAACCATGACCCTACACTTTTACATATGTGATGAACGCTCAGCAGGTGGGAGGTGGCTGTGACTGGCAGCCTCTGTGGTCATTGCTACCTTTGCTGGCATGGTCCGGGGCTAATGATGCAGACAGCTGCTCCCTGGCCAGCCTGGCATCTGTACCTCAGAGCAAGGTACATGTCCCCCCAGTCTCTTTCTAAGGGCTGATCTTGCCTTTTATTCCTTGTCTGTGATACCCCAGTACCATGCTAGGTTGCCCCCACTTAGTGCTCCCCAAGTTCTGTCTGCTTGTTGCAACTGCCCTAAGGATGGCTGTCAAGTGTCGGGGTACCTCTGGGACCCTCTGAAGTAAATGTGTACTCACAACTTAGAACATCCTCAGATCTTTCAGACCTGAGGGTGAGCCATCTGGCTGTCCTGGGATGTGGTACTGGATTGGAACCAGGATGTGTGTCTTGAGGGCAGATTGAGGAGGGAGGAGTGTGGCTGGGGCGGAAGGGGGATGGGGATTCTTGAGTGCAGCAGTGTGAGCTGTGGCCTGTGCCAGCAGACTGGAGTCCTCACATGTCACTGTCAGAGGTATCTTTACCTGTGTGCTTCCAAAAGGACAGTGACCCCGGGCACTTCAGGTTCCAAGGTGCGTCCAGCATGAGGGGTGGGGCTGGGACAGGTGGCAGAGGCCAGGGTCCCAGCTGGCGCCAGGGCTTCTCCTCCATCTGGGCAGGGCTTTGAAGTCCAAAGTCATGCTAGAGAGTGATTCAAAGCTTTAAATACTGGGTGGTTCATATAAAAGTAATCTGGGTTGGAGAGATGGCGCAGCGGTTAAAGGCACTTGCTTTCAAAGCCTAACGGCCTGGGTTCCATTCCCCAATATTTATGTAAAGCCAGATGCACAAAGTAGCACATGCATCTGGAGTTTGCAGTGGCAGGAGGCCATGGCATGCCCATATTCACCCTCTAACTCTTAATCTCTCTGTCTCTCAAGCTGGGGAGATGGCTCATTCAGTAAAGCATTTGCCTTGTGAACATGAAGACAGGGGTTCAGATCCCCATCACCTATGTAAATATTGGGCAGTCATCTGCAGTCCTAGCACTTGGAAGGTAGAGACGGGGGATCCTGGGAGGCAAGCTGGCTAGCTAGACTAGCTGAACCAGCAAGCTCTTGGTTCCTGTGAGAGACTTTGCCTCAGGTAGGACTGATTGAGAAAGACCCCTCCTCACCCCCCACCAACCTCTAGCTTCCGTATGCACGGCACACATGCATATGCTCACATGCATTTGAACATGCACACTCACATGCAAATTCATCAGACCTACATGCATACACAATAACAATTGTTGGAGAGGATCACAGCAAAACACATGCAAGCGGAAGCTAAAAAAATTAATTACAGTGTTAGCACTCAAGTATCATAGTGCTTAATAGTGAACACGGGGACCATGGCCGATATTTACTGAGCACCTGCCAAGCACTTCCCATGGAGCTTGGTCATTGTACTCAGAAAACAGTGCTCCTGAGAGGCTTGGCTTTCACTCTGAGCTCATGTGTGCAAGTTCAGAGCCATCCAGAAGATCCAGACACCACTGACCCATCTTCCTTCTACCAACCCTTCTCATCTTTCCATCCATCCACCCACCAACCCTTTCATCCACCCTCCCACCTCTCCAACTGCCCCATCCATCCACCCACCCATCCATCTATCCACTCATCTTTCCACCCATCTACCCACTGTCCATTCATCCATCCACCCCTCTATCACACATTCATCTCTTTATCCATCCATCACCCCATACATCCACCCCACGTGCCAATCTAGCCATCCATTCATCCATTCTCTACCCTTCCGTCCAACCTCACCCATCTATCTACTCACCCATTCATCCATCCACCGACCTATTCTTCTCCCACGCACCCACCCACTCATCCATCCAGTGATATTCGTTCCCCATGGGCTTTGTGCCAGGCACTGTTGTGGGCACCAAGGCTGTGGCAGGAGTCCATGGGGAAACAGGGCACACAGCCCCGCTCATGAACAAAGACAAAGAGCGATGGTGGAAAGTGGTGTGAAAGACCAGCCTGTTTCAGATTGCAGGGTTATAGGGAAGGGCTGTTTGGAGAAGTGACCTTGGGGCTAGACCTGATGCACCCAGGTTAGATGCTCTGAGCAGACGAAAAGGCCCTGGGGCAGGAGCAAGGTGGGACAAGGCAGGTGGATATAGGAAGAGCTTTTAGGATGTCTTGGGTCAGCGCAGGGCAGCATGGGCTTCATGGTTGCCGCAGTGGCCCTTTGTGGCAGGATCTGGGTTAGGGTTTTAAGATTCTTCCAGACTGTAAGGGCAGGAATGCAGGCCTGGAGGGCAGCAAGGAGGTGGCATTTGTGCATGTGGGAGAGGAGGGTGAAATACAGGGTGTAGATGGCTCTGAGCATAGCCCGCAGTGTGCAGTTTTTGAAATTAATTACTTATTTGCAAGGGGAGAGAGAGAGAGAGAGAGAGAGAGAGAGAGAGAGAGAGAGAGAGAGAGAGAGAGAGAGAATGAGAATGGGCACACCAGGGCCTCCTGCCACTGCATATGAACTCAGATGCATGAGCCACTGTGTGCATCTGGCTTTACATGGGTACTGGGGAATTGAAAGTAAGCACGTTAAGTACTGAGCCATCTCTTCATCTGTCTGTCTGTCTGTCTGTCTGTCTGTCTGTCTGTCTCTCTTTTGCAAGTGTGTGCACACAACCTGTGGGTGAGTGTGGAGGCTGGAGGAGACCCTCAGGTATCTCTCACCGTGTGTTTCCTTGAGACAGAGTCTCTCACTGAACCTGGAGCAGCTGTTTGGTCACACTGGCTGAGCAGGAAGCTCCAGTAATTCTCCCACTGGACTGGGTTACAAGCACGTGTGGCCACGTCTGTTTATGTGGATGCTGGGGAATCAAGCTCAGGGCCAGTCAGGCCCTGTTGGGACCTTATGCTGGCATGGCACAGACTCTTAGGCTCTTATGTGTTAATTTCTTGAGTGTCTGGCTCCCCTTTGGGCAGTAAGTTCCAGGAGCACCAGGACTCTGCTTCGCTCACAGTCATGTCCACAGACCAGCCCCTGGCACATAGTAGGTGCACTCAGTGACTATCCAGTGAGTTCGTGTGATGAACTGGGTGAAGGTGATGACAAGAGAACAGACGACAATGACGAGGGGCTTGTGTAGGTTGTGCTGGGCCAGCCTCCTGCCCGCTCTCTGCCAGCCCTCTGCCCGCCCCGCCTCCTCTGCTGGGTTATGCTGTGCCGTGCTGCTGGCCTGGGAGCCCTTGCAAGTCCTTGCTGATTTCAGGAAAAGAGTTATCA